>BQNB010023683.1:0-61539 GCA_026074375.1 Tanacetum coccineum | reverse complement strand
TGCATAGTTCCAGTTTTCTAGAACGAGCTTAACACGAACCCTTGTGAGAAGATGATGGTGTGTGACCGTTGAAAGCTTATCCGAGAGAGGTATAGGGGTATGATCGAGACTAGACATAACTTGTAGTAGGGTGTTTCGTGAATTAGGGTTTACTTGGTTAGGGATTGCAACGTATGAATGGATACAGAAGGGTGAGTAAGAAACGTGGAAACAAATAATCAATTCGTGACTTTAAGCACAAATACCAAAATACTAAGCATGTGGATCTGTGACCTAGCACAAATCACCAACACGAATTAATAACAGACGAATGTTAGGGATTTGTTTTTGTAGGACGACAGAATGAATTTTAAGGTTTGTTTTGTGGATTGATGGTATGGTCGATATCATGTAATTGTGTCAAGAATGTTCTGGTCATTAAAATTTTAGCTTTTCAAAAAAGAATGTCCTGGTCATTAAAATCTGTCTCAAGCTCACTCCATAGCAATGGCTTTTTGGCCTAGTGCGCGGTATCCAGGTGTAAAAATCTCCCAACCAATTATGTAACCGGGAAGTTCATGTTTCATTTATGAGAAATAGAAGTGTGTGACTTTTGTCTTAAAATGAACCCATCTCAACCAGATGCATTAGTGAGTTGAAGATCAACTAAAAATTTACTGGAAAGGAAATATGTATGCATAATGCATTAATTAATAACGAGTACGTTTACTGATTTTGGAATGATAATGGTAGAGTCTTGAACTCTTAATACGTACGACTATTAACTAAATATTTTGTAACGGCGGTAATTATTTTTGTTAAAAACTATCAAGAGGCAAGAAAAATTACAAAAATAATACATAGATGGTCAATCCAGGTTCGCTCCTTTTTGATAAATGACTTAGCTAGCTTATGCTATTGACATAACTAGACATTATTAATTACATATTTAAAAAATCTAGCACCGTTTAATCTCGGTTATATATCATAAGAATTACATTAATGAAAGTTGTCAAAATTACATAAATTTCATCATCGATAATGGCGAGGATGAAATAACGAATCACCAAAAACATAAAAAGAATCTCAAAGAACGGAATACAAATGAATAAAACAATGTTGAGAAGGGGCATAATAAAACACACGACCCTAAACAAAACGAATGTTCCTTCTTTCTGGACGATTAGCAGATCGATGCTTTAGTCCTTCGAGTTGCATTTCCCACACCATTTTTGAGAAATGTACTTTTGGTTCACGCTGAACATGGTCTCCAACTAAGCTCAAGTCGTACTCTCTTCGAGAAGTTGGATCAGAAAGAACTTCATACGCCTCTCGCAACTCCACAAAAAGTTTGGCACATTCCTCTTTTTTTGAGGATGGAGCGACATCCGGATGGAGTTGAAGAGCCTTGGCGCGGTATGCTTTCTTGAGGTCATGAAAACTAACATTTTCGGATTCTAATGAAAGAACACGGTACAAATTCTTTTTGTTGTGCATGTCCAACTCTTTGGCTCTACAAGATATGCGTGTGACCTTCTTGTTACCAAAAACTTTTTCTTTCTTAAGAATCATATCACTTTTTTGCAACATACAGTTCATCCTTAACGCCATGTTGATTGTACGTAGTTGTGTGTTAAAAAGTGTGTGTGGGTCTATTTGTTTGTTTGTTTAAGGAAGATGATGAAGTCAATGATAAATGGAAAGGTGTTGGGTGCATTTATATATAAAGAAAAGAAAGATAATACAAGAAATATTATATTGACAAGTTGTTAAAATCACACGCTTTTGAATGTTAGTTTGGCTACTAGTATATCTCCATGTGGAAGTTTCCATATGATATCTATTGTTTGCATCGAATAGTTGTGCATTGGTTCACATCGCCGTGGTAATTAACCGCTAACGCAAGACGCGTTCAACCTGGTTTTCATAAATAGTTCGTCACATTTAT
This sequence comes from Tanacetum coccineum, assembly GCA_026074375.1. Taxonomy (NCBI): domain Eukaryota; kingdom Viridiplantae; phylum Streptophyta; class Magnoliopsida; order Asterales; family Asteraceae; genus Tanacetum; species Tanacetum coccineum. Next base: position 59,612 of record BQNB010023683.1, on the reverse strand, counting down.
AAGAATTTTGTACTTGTAAATCGCGCTGTAAATTACGAGCCTGCTAGACACGAGTTGACGAAGGTGTGATAAGAAGTTTCAATCATAGTTAGCTTGGCCGAGTTTTTATGGCTCTTAATTACAAATGCGTCTAAATAATAAATATGCATTTCTGAATGAGTTTGAGCTGAGCGTGCATTTGAATTGTTTTGATTAACGAGTTTTTAAACCCACGCTCCGCGGCGGGGTGAAGGAATAGCGAGTGATACAATTGTATATGCCACGGTACCGACGAGTTGTAGTTTGTGTCGTTGAGGAAAAGTATTTTATGCAATATCGGATATCGTACGTCTTCTATTTAGAAGAAATGCAACATTTAGATCCACATATTTTATGTTGTTCCATTTTCAGTTCCACAAAAGGCTCTAATCAATGATAAGATTGACGTGCGAAGTAGTCTGTTTACGTCACTCAATAGAAAAACTAATAACAAAAATATGTATAACATCTATATGAAATCCGTGAATGGTAACTATATTAATATGTTACATATTTTTGCCACTAGCTCATCTATTGAAGGATGAAAGCCGACTAATTATGGTAAAAGGCAAGTAAACGTGGCGAGAAAATATTGTCAATGTATTCTACACAAGCTCTATACAGAATGCTACAAGACACTCTTTTATAAAAAAACTGAAAATCCACATATACAATTAGCCCGGTCCGATTATTACAATTAGCGAAAGCAAAGACTAATCGGCACCCCCCACACATCTAACAGTTTTGTAATTTCTTTTTTTAAGGTTAAGAACTGAGGCTCAAATTTGCATCAAATAAAATTGAATTGCTGAAAACAATCATCGTTGCCTCTTAATTATTGAATACCATATGACGGTACCAAAAAAGGGATTACAAATCGTGTGTGCCAAAGGAGTCGGCCAATGGCTGATTTCCATCAGCCATTTCTGTAACAACAGCTTTCGGCAATGCAAGCATGATATTTCAAGAACCGTTTTCCAACCACCACACATAAATGCTAATGATTGCATTGGAAAATCTATTTTCTATGTTGCAGATTTCAGCTCTGCATCATGTCCCTTGAGGGGATGAACAACATTTGCTACAATAGTCGGGTTATTATATGTTGTTAAGCTACAGCTAATCCCCACTTTGTTTCATGGGTCAACAGCTTTTCAAAACCATCAAATGCTTATGCAACCATCTGCAAAAAACCAAACAATGCCAAGCACTACCAGATTCCACACATATATCTTATATATCTGTTTTAAATGTACTTTTAAATGTATGTAAAAAAGCAATATTTTGATTGCGAAACTAAAAATGAGGCTCAGATGTGCAGGAATAGGAACAACATAAACCACCTCTCATGGCTGCAACCACATTTGTGATGTGGCTGCCCCGCCAAGATAAGGGCGTAAGTAAACTGTGTTCTAGCAAAATTGTATGCAAAATATCGTCATCGGCCCGCTCGAAACTAAATACTCTAGGCACTTATTCGAGAATCACAAAAACAACGTAATTCCTTATTTTTAAAAATCTCGAATAACTACCTAGAATATTTTATGACGAATGAGGCGAACGAAAAGCTGCAAAAGGATAAAGTTAGTATAATTAATGTCTAACAACGCGAGAAACAATAAACCTGACTTTGGAAGAATAAGTGATGACATCAAATAACGTCTATTTTATAGCATCATTTATTCCATCTTTATTGCTCGTTTTACATTATTTTTGCATGAATTGGTACTTAATCTGTTATATTAGTTATTTGCAGTAAATATGGAGCAATTGGTGAAGTTTAACTAAAAAGCGCGCATTTTGGAGCTTAAACGAAGAAATCAAGAATCTACTGTTCTGGCTACCTATACGCCATATCCATCAAGGAAGATACGGTGTATCTGCGCCTGAACTTCACAAGAAACCATGAAGACTTGAAGACCTATACGCCGTATCCATGAAGATTCATACGCCGTATTCACTGGCGGTTTATGAAAGATTCTGAAAGATATTTATCGTGGTCCCAACTCCAATAAAACTCTAATACGCTGTATTGAACTATTCAATACGGCGTATCGACCTAATTCCAGACTCCATAAATATCGAACCATAAAACGAGTTTTAGTATGCAAGTGAAGCCCTAAACCACCAAGTCGACTAGCAGACGTATAGAGGTGCATAGAAGGTCAGTAAAGAGCCTCGAGATCATAGAAAAACTCTTGTAATCTTCGCACAACCCAATATGCATTCGGTTAATGTTTCTTTACTTTAATCGTTCATATATGAAACCATGTGTAATTTTACAATGACTATCGGCTGATACCTTTAGGTATCAGCCATGTTTATGAAGATTTAATGTTTGGTTTGTCTATCTAGATTGTTTATTACTTGTTGCATGTTAATTATGTTTATCACATGATACTTTTTTATGTTTGATTATGTGTTTAATCTATCATTCAACTGGATCTAGTTCTATGGACCAAGTAGGGTAGAGTCCGGGATAGAACTACATATAGGTTATATGTGACTCTGGAATCATAAGATCTCAAATTTAACTCACTGGTGTCTCCCCCGATTATAAAGGGTGGTATAGCTAAGCGGTGACTTAGGATTTATAAATGCATCATACGACCTTGCTTGGAGCAATACTGACCGCGGACTACCAGCATATATAATTCGATTGAACATAAGTGGGTAAAGTCTTGATGAGCTAGGGTTCGATATTCACCGGTATTGAATTCCTAAGATAGATTATAATTAACTGATGTATGCTTATGAGACATTCATTAATTGTGACATGATTGATTGAATAACGTTTAGAAAGAAGTCTCGCCTAAACCTTGCGAAGGATATAACACCAACATAGTAATACAATCATTGCACCTTAGACAAAAACATGCGTTTTATCTGATTATTCATGGCTGATATGTTTTCCTTACTTTAGTGCTTGACCTTTTTTCTATCTTCTTGCGTGTGTTTATTTCTTTACTTGTCATCAAAACCCTAGGTTAGATAACCCAAACTCGTGCTAGTCTCTCAGGCTGAAACCCCCTCCCCTTTTTACCATTAGTTTAGGTTTAACATAGGACTAACTTAGGATTAACTTAGACAACTAAAATAATGATAATTAAGTATTAATGTTCTCGCTCTTAGTGATCGACACCCTACTTACCAACGAAGCTACAACTGATGGGGTACACTGCCAATTAGTGTTGTTTTTAGGTAAAGTCGGCAAAATATAAATAGTATAACTTGATACATAAAATACCTACACACAACGACACATTAAGTTTTTGGCGCCGTTGTCAGGGAGTGAAATTGTTTAATTCTTATTTATTAGTATTTTTAGTTTAGTTTAACTTAGATTAGTTTGCATTGTATATTATTGCATATTTTGTGTGTATAATTTTCTGCATTGTTTCTATTTTCTGTTACTGTTTTGGTCAACTAACCAATATGGCGTATTCTAACTATTGGATATGGCGTATTAACTTTTCGACACAGATACAGTGTATTTGTATTCAACAGATCAATACAACGTAATCAGCCAATTGAATAAGGCGTATCGATCATCTGATACAACAGCAAATATAAGTTTTTCTTATTTGGTTTCCGTGTTTAATTTTCTGTGATTTCTCTCTTCAGAGCATATCCTACTAATTGTTTGTTCCTATTTTCAGATAACACATAACTAATCTAAGGAATAATTCACAAAGATCATGGCGAAACCTACTATTGAGGAATACATAACTATAACCCGAATAAACCATGAATCGGGTAATGAAAGAGGCAGGATCGAATTGAAGGGTAGATTTCTCATCGAGTTGAGTAATATTGCTTTTAGCGGAACAAGTGGAGAAGATGCGGTTGAACGCGTTGAAAAGTTTCTTAAAATAGCTGATTTACTCAATGTGCCTAATGTTTCTCATCATCGACTTAGAGTTAGTATTTTCCTTGTTTCACTTACCGGTGCTGCAAGTGAGTGGTTTAAAGATGAATCTATTGGCTCTATTACTAAATGGGTAGATCTAGCGGATAAAATTTTTAGGAAATTTTATCCACCTTCTCGTGCTTGGAGAATAGTTGAAACTAATGAGGTTAGCAAGAAGATATTATGGGATCCAGCTAATACTAAATTTGAGAATTGGTTGGCTTCCAAATTCAAGAGCTATAAGACAATGAATGGATACACCAAGAATGCTTTATGGAACTATTGGAAAAAAGGTGATGATCAAGAAGTAATGACTAATAAAGAACTTTCTGATTCTGAAGATGGAAACCTAAATGAAGAGGAAGTAATCGCTTAAACTTTTAGAATCGATACTAATATTTTCCACTTCGAGACACCTCTATGTAAGGCATTTGAGGAATTCAATTATCTCCTCGGAATTGATGTTGATGTGTTAACCAAAGATATTCCTGAATTCAAAACTTATGGAGAATACAAAGATGATTGGATTTATGAATGGAAAGACAAAATACCATGGGTGCATGAAAAGCCATGGATGGCTGATAGAGTGCGAAAGGAACCTACTGCTGTTAAACATGATTGTAAACCATTTTGTTTTAAAAGTGGACATTCCGAGTGGTCAACTTGTAACTGGAGAGATGAAGGATATTTCAATGGAGGAAACTTTCCTGGAGCATTTAAAGTTAGCAACACGCTCCGATACCAAGATTATGAATGGTATGAAGCTTTGGAAGAAAGTGATCTAAAGGACGAAGCATTAAGAAACAAAGCTGCTTTGGAAGAATCAATGAACCAAGAAGAGGAATCAAGTAATGATGATTGGAGCCACTATTCACCCATTGACGAATGGGAAGATTATGAGCATGATGCTAACATAGAAGCTGATGTCAATTCCAACTATAACCCTTATTTTGATATTTCTCGATTATTTAATGATCATACGACGAAGAACGATGACAAGGATGTTCAAGATGAAATGGAGCTGAATAAGGATGAAGAATATGACATGGGATATCTAGATGATTACTTGGTTTATGGGAATGCACCTTTTATTATTAACGAAGAGGAAGAGAGGCCCAAGGAAAGAAGGTGCAAACAACTTTGGATTCCATTCACAAAACCGCCGGCATGCTAAATGGAAAGGTTTGAGGTAGTCAAGTACTCATTTGGGCCATTTAAGAAGTACGTTGCTATCAAGGAATATGGGTACTATGATTGGACGACAACCGAAGAAAATGCATGTCACGCCTACCAAGATATCTTCCACAAAATGGATGAAGGATGGTTCGTGACAAGGGCGGAGTGAAAAGCAGAACACAAGTCTAACTTAAAGACTTTGCTGTAAAGAAAAGTGCTTGCCATGAGACAACCCGGAATGTTTTTAATTTGTATCGAGTCTGTCTTCCCAGATAGCCGATATGGCGTATCCGATTCGAATGGATACGGCATATTGACTATCTGGACGTTATCAGTCTTTTATTTTCTGCAGTTTTTAAACTTTATTATCACTTCAGTCTATACGGCGTATTCGTTAAACGAATACAGCGTATTAGGCGACTGACCCGTACGACAGATACTTTTTACAAGTCTTAGTATGACGTATCCAGGTTTAAGGATACGACGTATTGACTTCCTGTACCGTTTTAGGATTTTATTTTTTGTTTTCTAACCGAACGATAGACTAGAGATAGAATTGAATTTGTTTTCTTATATTTTTATACAGGACCTTCTGAACGAAAAGATGAATTTGGTGGAATGCTTATTTTCTGGAATTCATGTGTGTTGTATTCATGCTGGAATACAAACACATTTACAACACACAATCTTACTCATAACCACAACATGGAGGATCATACCGAGAAAATCCCAGAGGAGTTTCTCGTTCTAATTCTTTTAATTTCCCATTTTTAATGTTATATTTATACAACGAGGTCGTTGTGTATATCTCAAGTGGGAAGAGGAGAATTAGAACGCTTACTTGTCTATATTTTCACATTAATATGCTTAAATTATGCCTAAATTTATAAAAAAATCAAGCATACTTTTATGAAATTATTAGTTACATGACCTCAGACACATAACCATTGTTTAGATATTGTAAGAATTTAGCCTTATCCGTTTTTAAATTTTTACCTAAATTCCATAAAAATATGAGTGTGCCGGTGATGTTGTAGACTTTAGAACTTGACTTGGTATATCTATTCGAGACCGCAATAATAAGCACTATTTTTAATAGATGGAATGACATTTTTAAACTGGTAAATTTCTAAGAGTACACCCAAAAAGTCTTTACATGTGATATTAACTAACTACACCGGTTAGTTAACCCCCATATAAACCCTTTGTTTACTCTATTTTAAGAGTAAGATACCCCTAGAAAACCTAAGCCATTCCTTACACCAAATTATGTTTCCTTACACCTTTACACCTTAGTCTACCCTATTAGATTAAATCCTTAATCGGTTGCTAGTTGCTTTTGTGTAAAGTATTGTATTTCATGTATCGCAATGCAAATTTTCTATCTACGGTATGGTCGGGAAATTACACAACGCAATTGGGCACGTGTCAATTTTCTATCTATGGTTAGGTCGGGAAATAGCACAATGCAGTGGGAAAATGTAAAAGTAGTAGTTTTAAAATTTAAGTATGTTTACTACTTTCACCAGTATGTTCGAATATTAATTATCTAGATTTATCGTATTCGTGAAGTGGTAAAATTTTACGCCGTAGTTTGTTTTTCAGTATTAGTTAGTAAAAAAATCGAAAAAGCAGAAAAAAAGATTGGGAGAGAAAAAAAGTGAGGTTTGTGAGATAATCGGTTCGTCTAAAGCTTAACCGATATTATTATTTGATGATCGATTATTCGTTGGTACGTATTATAAATCAACGATGTAAAGTTTTGTTGTATATTATTTCTAGTTGGTCGCAATTATAAACCAACTATGTATTTTCATGTATCAAGTGGTAGATATCGCCACTAATGATGTAAAGTATGTATATTATGGATGATTGGGAGTTGACCGTTACAGGAACGCCAACTAAGGGTGTTTTTGTTAAACAATGATCAAGGCATTTATGTCTACGATTTTGTGTCTTTTTCATGGGTACGGTCGGGTAAGTAACTAGCAACATTGTTCCTTATTTGTTTGGACTTAATCTATTTGTTTGGTTCTTTTTATTTAGCAACAATTATTTTCCCTTTTCCTAATCCGTAACCTTGGGTCTTACTCGAATGAGGATGCGAGCAATTTCATGTATCTATTCCATCATTATGGATGTGTATGTGTAATTTTGTCCGCCTTGTTGGTTTATTACTTTTGGTGAAAGATTAGACGATCCATACCCTATATCGTTCTTCATCCTAACCTTTGGTTTTACTCGAATGAGGATCTGAGCAATCATGTATGTCTATTCCATCGTTATGGATGTGTATATGTGATTTTGTCGGCCTTGTTGGTTTACTACTATTGGTAAAGATTACTAATCCTATTCTTTAGCTTATTCGAGTTAAGGATCGAGCAATCATATGTGTCTATTCCATCGTTATAGATGTGTATGTGTGATTTTGTCACCTTTTCTAGAATATTGGTATCGATAGAGATTGGAAAGAATAATAAACCCTTAAACCTTAACCCAAATTACCTTTTTAAAGTTGTTACTCCTTAGATTTAGTGGTGGAGATGGGTATCCTTGCCAAGCCTATGATAGAATACTCATCACGACTGAGCAATTGAGCAAAATAGTTACATGTTACCACATAGATTAGTTGAGAGATTTGAGTGTTTTCATATTCCTATTTCGTGAGGTGCTTAGTTATGTGCTAGTAATCAAACAAAAACTTGCTTAAAGTAAAAATCCTAAACTAAGGTTGGGATACATTTTCATGAATTTTCTTAAGTCTACTTGAGGACAAGTAGGATTCAAGTGGGGGAATATTTAATGACATTAAATAACGTCTATTTTATAGCATCATTTATTCCATCTTTATTGCTCGTTTTACATTATTTATGCATGAATTGGTACTTAATCTGTTATATTAGTTATTTGCAGTAATATGGAGCAATTGGTGAAGTTTAACTAAAAGGCGCATATTTTGGAGCTTAAACGAAGAAATCAAGGATCTACTGTTCTGACTACCTATACGCCGTATCCATCAAGGAATATATGGCGTATCTGCGCCTGAACCTCACAAGAAACCACAAAGACTTGAAGACCTATATGTTGTATCCATGAAGATTCATACGCCATATTTACTGGCGGTTTATAAAAGATTCTAGAAGATATTTATCGTGGTCTCCACTCCAAGAAAACTCTAATACACCGTATTGAACTATTCAATACGGCGTATCGACCTAATTCCAGATTCTATAAATACCAAACCATAAAACGAGTTTTATTATGCAAGTGAAGCCCTAAACCACCAAGTCGACTAGCAGACGTATAGAGGATCATAGAAGGTCAGTAAAGAGCCTCAAGATCATAGGAAAACTCTTGTAATCTTCACACAACCCAATACGCGTTTGGTTAATGTTTCTTTACTTTAATCGTCTATATATGAAACCGTGTGTAATTTTACAATGACTATCAGCCATGTTTATGAAGATTTAATGTTTGGTTTGTCTATCTAGATTGTTGTTTATTACTTGTTGCATGTTAATTATGTTTATCACATGATACTTGTTTATGTTTGATTATGCTTTAATCTATCATTCAACTGGATCTAGTTCTATGGACCAAGTAGGGTAGAGTCCGGGATATAACTGCATATAGGTTATATGTGACTCTAAAATCATGGGATCGCAAATTTAACTCACTAGTGTCTCCCCCGGTTAACAAAAGGGTGGTATAGCTAAACGGTGACTTAGGATTTACAAATGCATCTTATGACCTTGCATGGAGCACTACAGACCGTGGACTACCTGCATATATAATTCGATTGAACATAAGTGGATAAAGTCTTGATGAGCTAGGTTTCGATGTTCACCGGTATTGGATTCCTAAGATAGATTATAATTAACTGATGTATGCTTATGAGACATTCATTAATTGTGACAGGGTTAACTGAATAACGTTTAAGAAGAAGTCCCGTCTAAACCTTGCGAATGATATAACACCAACAAAGTAATACAATCATTGCACCTTAGATAAAAACCTGCGTTTTATACGATTATTCATGGCTGATATGTTTTCCTTACTTTAGTGCTTGACTGCTTCTCTAGCTTTTGTCTATCTTCTTGCGTGTGTTTATTGCTTTATTTGTCATCAAAACCCTAGGTTAGATAACACAAACTCGTGCCAGTCTCTCAGGCTGAAATCCTCCTTTTTTACCATTAGTTTAGGTTTAACTTATGACTAACTTAATAACTTAGAATTAACTTAGATAACTAAAATACTGATAATTAAGTATTAACGTTCTCGCTCTTAGTGATCGACACCCTACTTACCAACAAAGCTACAAATGATCGGGTACACTGCTCGTTAGTGTTGGTTTTAGATAAAGTCGGCGAAATATAAATAGTAAAACTTGATACATTAAATACCTACACACAACGACACATCAATAAGAGAGGCTCATATTAGAGCCACAGAATCAGAAAAAAGTAACTATAAGTGCAATGCGATTTTGGACTGCATAAACTTAGGCTCGGATCTGCAAGCATAGAAACGTCACAAAACACCCACCATGGCTGCAACCACATTTGTGATGTGGCTGCCCGGCTGTAACACCCCCAAATTGGGTCGCAGCAGAATTATGTCCGGGAGCGTTACTTCATAATACCATTGCACAAGATATGAGAGAACGAACTCTAAGTGAGTCATTTGAAAAGTAATCTCGTTGCTTTAGTTGAACTATACATTTGTCCCAAGGTTTACATCATCATGAAAAGCCTGAAAGTAATACAACAAGATTTGATAGTTTGAATGCAAATAGAAATCCATGAATGTGTTCTTGAAAAGTTTAGACTCCAATGCACCTCAAGAACGTCAAGTAGCTTGTTCACCTGAGAAATACATGCTTAAAAGTGTCAATATAAAGTCGGTGAGTTCATAGGTTTTTGTAATTATAAATGTTGGATCAAAGATTCATAAAGTGTGTATGACCATTGTAAAAGTCACAAAAATGTAAGTATAAATATTAAAATCAAAGATTTATAAAGTGTGTGTGACCATTGTAACACATAAAATAGTCACAAAAATGTGATCACGACTGCACTAAGTTCATAACACTGAGGCTCCGACTTGTATGTATGCCAATCTTTTCAGGCACTGTAAGTGTTCATGTGAATGTAGTTCAATGTTCCGTCATGGTATACGTCCGTTAGTTCAATCCATCGAACTAGTGAGCGCTACTCACCCGAACGGGACTGTCAATCCCAAATAGATCTATTTTATAACATTCACGCTTACCCACCATAATTAACAGCTCATGCCACTTAAGCTAATCCTTAATCATTTGAATGAAAGTAAAGTTGTTGCGTCCATAAGTGAAAACAAGTAATGTATCTCACCGCGAGATATGTAAATAAGTGTGTAACGAGTTTGTAAACGAGTTTGTAATGAGTATGTAAACAATTTTGTAAACATTTATGTAAACGAGTATGTAAACAAGTTATGAAATCAATTATGTAAACGACTTTGTAAATGCGCATGTATTCTCCTTCAAAATAGTTCAAAACAAGTAAAATAGGGGCCATGAAACTCACCTCAAATGAAGGTATTGAATGTAGCAAAAATCAACAAAGAATGACGTCATAAATAGCCGAAATGCAACTTAATTAATTATAGGTCGTATAAGTATAGTGTATTTAAAATAAATACAACAATATAAATTATAAAGTTATATCACCACCTAATTTTTTGTTTAGTTTATATAAGTTGAGACAATGTTTAAGTTACGTTTGTTAGTTAATGTCCAAATATATGTATCCGTAAAAATATTATCTTTGTCCGATAATTGATTATTTGTTAATAACAGTTGATTAAATATTCTTATTGTTTATATAATGATATTATATAAATAGTTTAATTATTTTATAAAATAATATTTATAAAGTTGAAAACATGTATAAATATTATGTAAGTAATACTACATTATTTCATAATGTTTTATAGCCCAAATGGACCCGAAAATACTCGTAAACCTTATTTTATATTTCTAACAGCTTTATGTATTTTTATAAAATTGCAAAGAAATTATTTATAAAAGTTAACTAGCTTTTATAATTTCTAGTTAAATATCTATACACTTCTAGTCTCTGAAAACTTGATATTTAGAGTAAAACGTCATTCCGAACAAGTTTATAGTTTTATACTTTAGCCGAATCAAACCCGAAAGCCCTCAAAAACACCGATTTCAAAGCTCATAGTTTCTTGCAGTTTTTCACAGCTTTATAAAAGCTGTGAAAATAATATATATTTTTGAAATCTTTAAAAATTCATAACTTTCTCGTTTTAAATCCATTTTTCGTGTTCTTTATATGTACGAAATCGTGTCGAGATAATCTATCATAATGTTATGTTTATAAACTATATAAAAATCTGAGCACAAACAGTAGATATAATTTTTTTATATAAAAACACTTTTATATATATTTAATTACCGAAATCTCGTAAAATTCATACCTCCTTTATTATAGCTCTGTTTTGAAAGTTCCTTATATATTCGGAATCGGCTTGAAGCATACTATTTTAATATTAGGTTTATATTTTTCACAAAAAATCGTGTCTTTCCAAAAAAATACATTTTGTCCGAATTAATAAGTTATAAAAATTGTTTTTATAAATTTTGACATGATTTAATTATTACAAGACCTCTAATTTGTCAATTACAACCTCATTTATATAATTAAGTCCTCTAATTTATGTCCAACATGTCGAAATAATATATCCAAAATAATTATTTATTTATAAACTATATAATAAATTTGTAATAATTGTTTCAACAATTAATTATATAGATTGTTCAATACTTGTAATATACCAAATAAAATATGTTCTTGCATTCTAACATATTTTAAACACCTTTTTACCATGAATATATATTTTCTTGATTATGTATAAACTTGTTTTATTTTTATGAACTTTATAAAATAATAACTAGATGGTGATTTAACAAGATAATAAATATGTATGTATATGAATGAAATAATTATAATGAAAGTATAGGGTTTTTATGATAACCTTGAGTGAAGGTGAAGATGATGAACACACTAATCCTATAAAAACCCTAACTTAATGTGTATAACCCTTGCTTCCAAAACAAAACCCTTAACTTGAAAACCAACTTGATACACCTTAGAATAAACCCTTAGTCAATCTTGTATACTTGTATTGTTGTAGAAATAGAAACTATAAAACTTCTTTGTCACCATTTTGAGCCGTGGGTTTTTAGCAAGAACAAGAGGTGGTATTTGATTTTTGCTATTTGATATGTGTGTGTGTGAAAGACTAGAATTAAGCACCTATTTATACACAAAATATCTTGTATACCACTTAGCAAAACCATGGATTTGTAAATGGTTTAGAGCTTAACAAGGACAAGTGTTCTCCTCCTCCCTATGTTGTATGCCTTGGGTTTGGGATCAAGGAGACAAAAGGGTGGCCAAAATACTATGGATAATAAGTTAGTGTTTATCCCTTGGTTAATACATGTTGTTAAGTAAGTACAAGTAAGCTTAGTGGAGAGTTTTGAATTAATTCTTGTGTGTTGTTCATAAGTGGACGGCAATATGTGTGTTTATAGAAGGAAATGTATAAAAGTTTTGGTATTGGGTATAAGTGTGGGTATTTGTTGAAGTATAGATGGGTATTGGTGCTTCCATGCATGCATAAATGCAAATTATTGTGAAACGTAAACGTTTTACGTAACGTATAAAAATAAAGTATGAAAAGTTAATTATTATTTTCGTAAAAATAATATAACACTTGTTTGACGTAAACATTTATTTGTTTGATGTCGGTTTACGTTGAATGTTTATTTTTAGTTTACACGATTTAACTAAACGGTTGAAATTAAAAGTAAACACGTAAAAGTTTAAAATAAATAGTTGAATATTATTGACGTAAAATGACTCGAAAATGCGGATTGTTATAGTCTCTCCGTGTTAAAATAATTTTGTCCCGAAATTCAGTTTGAGTTGCCTTCCGGAGTGGTGTTGGTGAAGAGGTGCGGTTACTTGTTGTGGATTACTTATTTTTAATCCTCCAAAAACGTGGTAACAAATTTTATTTTCTTAATATAGAGAGTCTCATTGGGACGGGTTTCAATCCTTGTATATACCACTTAAGATTTTTCCTCCTCGACATTTTCCTCCTTAATTGCATAAGCTTAAACGTTCAAGATTCAAATTTATTGTGATGACTAAAGTTTGATCCTAGTGGTCTTATCCGTTCCTTTCGGCTTAAAGCGTCAGTTATAACCTTCTTCTTTCTAGGGTGATAACAGATTTTATACCTATGATGGCATTACCAATACTAATTTATATGGCATTGTGTTAACGTTGAATGGGTGATTTAGTAGATTCCCTAATGGCGAGCAAATTTGGTGGCGAATTGTCCTAGGGCGACTAGTGATGCGTCTCAACTTTTCGGCTTAGGATTTAGCGTAAGATGATGTCGACTTTATATAGTAAGGTGGCGTAAAGGTCTACTTAGTTGCTATGGTTACTAATTCAGTTTCCCGTAATAAACACGTTTTATGAATACGCACACAAAAATTTGGCTCTTCAAGAATATAAATAGAAAATTGATTTTTGACAAAAGTTTTTATGATGACTACTCTCAGCATGGCATGGTCCTTCTTGAATTATACATAGGTGATCAGGCTATGTATATTTGAGGGCTAACGATGTGATGCTCATTTTCGTCAAAATAGTTCAAAGTAATTGTTTATATGATGAAAGCAATGTAGTTTATTATTTTGTGAATCAATAACGAGATAGTTTATAAGGTGACGGTAAAATGATTGAAAGGTAGTTTATAAATTGTTAGTGAAATAATTTGCTAATGATAGTAATATAGTTTATCATGTGATAGTGACATGTTTTAATGCTTCAAGGAGTGGTTTGTATGAATAAATGAAAAATTAAAGTAAAATTGACGAAACTTTTACAACACATAAATTTCAATAGATAATTTAAAATCATCCACACAGTACAATGGAAATTTAAGAGAAAGTACAACGAGAATTCCTAAAGGAATGGATTCTATAATAGTTCCGACTTAGGGTTCACTAGGTAAGACGGGTCACAAGATGACGTAGGTGTTTCAACAGTGTGAGGCAGGTGTTCAAACTCGGAGTTGAATGGTAAGGTAACTAGTGGGGTCAGTGAACTGTGACATGTTTTAATTTTATGTAAAACGGTATTGTATAAAATCATTAAAAAGTTTTAAAGACCATCGTGTCATTCACAATGTCTTAAGAAATGTCCTAGTATTTATATAAAGAACTCTTATACAAATAGATGTAAATATGCGTAAGGGAATGTAAGCATATATATATATATATATATTATTTAGATTTTATTATATATCTATTAGTATATATATATACATATATATATCTGTCATGTAAGCAAGTAATGTAAACAAGTAAGCAAGTAATGTGTATGCACATGAAAAAGTTTGATGTGATGCAATGTTTATAAAAACGGTTATAGTCTAGGTAAAATATGCAACCTAGTTCTCTATAACCTGGGCTCTGAATACCAATCTGTAACACCCCCAAATTGGGTCGCAACAGAATTATGTCCGGGAGCGTTACTTCATAATACCATTGCACAAGATATGAGAGAACGACCTCTAAATGAGTCTCTCGTTGCTTTAGTTGAAATATACATTTGTCCCAAGGTTTGAATCATCATGAAAAAGCTTGAAAGTAATACAACGAGATTTGATAGTTTGAATGCAAATAGAAATCCATGAATGTGTTCTTGAAAAGTTTAGACTCCAATTCACCTCAAGAACGTCAAGTAGCTTGTTCACCTGAGAAATACATGCTTAAAAGTGTCAACATAAAGTTGGTGAGTTCATAGGTTTTTGTAATTATAAATGTTGGATCAAAGATTCATAAAGTGTGTATGGCCATTGTAACCTATACAATAGTCACAAAAATGTAAGTATAAATATTGAAATCAAATATTTAGAAAGTGTGTGTGACCATTGTAACACATACAATAGTCACAAAAATGTGATTACGACTGCACTAAGTTCATAACACTGAGGTTCCGACTTGTATGTATGCCAATCTTTTCGGGCACTGTAAGTGTTCATGTGAATGTAGTTCAATGTTCTGACATGGTATACGTCCGTTAATTCAATCCGTCGAACTCGCGAGCGCTACTCACCAGAACGGGGATGTCAATCCCAAATAGATCTATTTTAAAACATTCGCGCTTACCCACCGTAATTAACAGTTCATGCCACTTAAGCTAATCCGTAATCATTTGAATGAAAGTAAAGTTGTTGCGTCCATAAGTGAAAACAAGTAATGTATCCCACCGCGAGATATGTAAATGAGTGTGTAACGAGTTTGTAATGAGTATGTAAATGAGTATGTAAACAATTTTGTAAACGTGTATGTAAACGAGTATGTAAACAAGTTATGAAATCAAGTATGTAAACGAGTTTGTAAATGCGCATGTATTCTCTCCCCAAATAGTTCAAAACAAGTAAAATAGGGGCCATGAAACTCACCTCAAATGAAGGTATCGAATGTAGCAAAAATCAACAAAGAATGACGTCACAAATAGCCGAAATGCAACCTAATTAATTATAGGTCGTATAAGTATAGTGTATTTAAAATAAATACAACAATATAAATTATAAAGTTATATCACCACCTAATAGTTTTTGTTTAGTTTATAAAAGTTGAAACAATGTTTAAGTTACGTTTGTTAGTTAATGTCCAGATATATGTATCCGTAAAAATATTATCTTTGTCCGATAATTGATTATTTGTTAATAACACTTGATTAAATATTCTTATTGTTTCTATAATGATATTATATAAATAGTTTAATTATTTTATAAAATAATATTTATAAAGTTGAAAATATGTATAAATATTATGTAAGTAATACTACATTATTTCATAATGTTTTTATAGCCCAAACGGACCCGAAAACACTCGTAAACCTTATTTTATATTTCTAACAGCTTTATGTATTTTTATAAAAGTGCAGAAAATTATTTATAAAAGTTAACTAGCTTTTATAATTTCTAGTTAAATATCTATACACTTCTAGTCTCCAAAAACTTGATATTTAGAGTAAAACGTCATTCCGAAGAAGTTTGTAGTTTTATACTATAGTCGAATCGGACCCGAAAGCCCTCAAAAACACCGATTTCAAAGTTCACAGTTTCTCGCAGTTTTTCACAGCTTTATAAAAAGCTGTGAAAATAATATATAGTTTTGGAATCTTTAAAAATCCATAACTTTCTCGTTTTAAATTCGTTTTTCGAGTTCTTTATATGTACGAAATCGTGTCGAGATAATCTATCATAATGTTATGTTTATAAACTGTATAAAAATCTGAGCAGAAACAGTAGATATAAATTGTTTTATATAAAAACACTTTTATATATATTTAATTACCGAAATCATATCTCCTTCGTTATAGCTCCGTTATCAAGTTTCTTATATATTCGGAATCGTCTTGAAACGTACTATTTTAATATTAGGTTCATATATTTCACAAAAATTCGTATCTTTTGAAAAAATACATTCTGTCCGAATTAATAAGTTATAAAAATTGTTTTTATAAGTTTTGACATGATTTAATTATTACAAGACCTTTAATTTGTTCATTGCAACCTCATTTATATAATTAAGTCCTCTAATTTATGTCCAACATGTCCAAATAATATGTCCAAAATAATTATTTATTTATAAACTATATAAATAAATTTGTAATAATTCTTTCAACAATTAATATTATAAATTGTCCAATACTTGTAATATACCAAATAAAATATGTTCTTGCATTTTAACATATTTTAAACACCTTCTTACCATGAATGTGTATTTTCTTAATTAAGTATGAACTTGTTTTATTTTATAAACTTTATAAAATAATAATTAAATGGTGATATAACAAAATAATAAATATGTATGCATATGAATGAAATAATTAGAATAAAAGTGTAGGGTTTTTATGATAACCTTTGAGTGAAATGGAGATGATGAACACACTAATCCTATGAAAACCCTAACTTAATGTGTATAACTCTTGCTTCTAAAACAAAACCCTTAACTTGAAAACCAACTTGATACACCTTAGAATAAACCCTTAGTCAATATTGTATAGTTGTATTGTTGTAGAAATGGAAACTATAAAACTTCTTTTTCATTATTTTAAGCTGTGGGTTTTTAGCAAGAACAAGAGGTTGTATTTGATTATTGCTAGTTGATATGTGTGTGTGAAAGACTAGAATTAAGCACCTATTTATACACAAAATATCTTGTATACCACTTAGCAAAACCATGGATTTGTAAATGGTTTAGAGCTTAACAAGGACAAGTGTTCTCCTCCTCTCTATGTTACATGCCTTGGGTTTGGGATCAAGGGGACAAAAGGGCGGCCAAAATACTATGGATAATAAGCTAGTGTTTATCCATTGGTTAATACATGTTGTTAAGTAAGTACAAGTAAGCTTAGTGGCAAGTTTTGAATCAATTCTTGTATGTTGTTCATAAGTGGACAACAATATGTGTGTTTATAGAAGGAAATATATAAAAAAAATTGTATTGGGTATAAGTGTGGGTACTTGTTGAAGTATAGATGGGTATTGGTGCTTCCATGCATGCATAAATGCAAATTATATTGAAACGTGAACGTTTTACGTAACATATAAAAATAAAGTATGAAAAGTTAATTATTAAATAATACAACACTTGTTTGACGTAAACATTTATTTGTTTGATGTCGGTTTACGTTGAATGTTGATTTTTAGTTTACACGATTTAACTAAACGGTTGAAATTAAAAGTAAACGCGTAAAAGTTTAAAATAAATAGTTGAATAAATGACTCGAAAATGCAGATTGCTACACCGGCCAAGATACGGATTCAAGTAAATTGTGTTCCAGGAAACATGTATTTAAAAGATCGTCGTCGGTCCGCTCGAAATTAAATACTCTAGGCAGTTATTTGAGAATCACGAAAACAACGCAAATCCTTGTTTACTAAAATTTGGAATAACCACCTAGAGTATTTTATGACGAATGAGGCGAACGGAAAGATGAATAATGGTATACACCTTAGTGAAAGCAGGTGGGTAGCCAAAACTGTGTAAGGAACTTTATCGCGGATGCTTTTGCCCTGTATGAGGCTCATATTAAAGCTTAAGAATAAAAAAAAGTAGACATCCGTCATGGCTGCAAACGTAATAATTTGCCTCACCAAGTTACAGACGTTTACAACTTTAGTCGACCTTGCTTGTATTCATCATATCCTAGGTTCCATTTAGGTGTATACATTTTGCCACACAGAACAGCTTACCTCTCAGCTTTTGTAGCTCAATAGTTGGTTTGACACTACTTTTTTTGCGCACATAAGCTATAGTTCAGAATGGCTACAGTGAATAATTTTTAATTCACTTAATCCCTTTTTAATCACCAATACACGAAATCACTACTACAAAGGATGGCTGCAAACCTAGTAGGCTGCCCCGCCACAATAGCACATTTCCTATTTAGGGATCCATAGACACACTGAGCGCCAGAAATTAGTGTAAGGTTGCTGTAATCAGGACTATATAAGCACCCAATCAAAAATAGAAGCTTTTCGCACATCATTCCTCATTTGATGTTATGAGGACAAATATCGATTCCTGCGAGGATAAGTTTGGCCATGAATAAGGTCAGGTAAACGTGTATACCCAAGCCCCTTCGTGGCCAAACATACTTGCAAGCATAACTATAGAACCGGATAAAATGAACATCCGCCAACTTAATAAATAAGATTGCATAAAATAATCAACACATTAGCTGTTATTCGGTGAATACCATGTAATCATACCGAAAAGGGACTTCAAATATGGTATGCCAAAGGAGCCACCAAACCACGGTATATGATGAATTAGGGCATCAATCAACAAAGAACAGATTCATCCGCCATGGCTGCAAACCTAATAGTTTCCCCGCCAAGATGTGAACAATCTCATTTTTTAACATAACCATTTTCAACACTCTCTGGGACCTGTTTTCCAAATCCAACACATAAACACCACATATTGTGGCGCAAATAACCTCACTTTACAATGCATTCAACAAATCATTTAATAGGATGCAAGAAACCAAATTCACCCCAACAATGCATAAGAGTCACCCTAACAACATGAAGAAAGCCAATCCCAAAAACCATAAACCCAATTCAAAAAACAATAAACACAAAACAACAATGCAATAAACAATAGAATGCCAAGCCTAAAATAGATATCCTGTTATCCTTCTCCACCATGGTTGCAAACTCAAATTTAGGATATGTTGCCCTACCATTATGTGAATCGACACTGTTAATTCTCCAAAAAGCACATACCTTAACCCATAAATATGATACAATAAATAATTAGGCTTAGAGTTGTAAATGGAATAGGGTCAAAAAGATCTGAATTTCGTTATGGCTGCAAAGAAACATGGTTGCATAGTAAAAACTATACTATCATACCATCTGGTCCTTGCTCCGCCAAGTTACGGGTCGAATCTTCGATGACCCACTTCATTTGACTCAGAAAACAACAACTAATCATCACAACCCACTACTATATTATATATTTATGAAGCAAACAATCGCGTTTTGGAGTGAATCAAAACACGTTAAGACGTCTGAACAACACCCCATTACTACATTATACATTGCCCTGCAAAGATACGAATAACCTCAACTTTGCCTAAATCCACTCACACACATTCATTAACAACTATAGTATCATGTCGTACGGTCTTGCTGGCAACCCTTTATTACCCTTTTATACATATGTGGTGCAAACGACATCGTGTTATCCTTCTCCATCGTGGTTGCAAACATAAATTCAGGATGTGTTGCCCTACCATTATGTGAAGCGACACTTTAGTTTTCCTATAAGTGCATACCTTAACCCATAAAGTTTATAACGCAAGGCTGGCTGTTGTAGCCCCTGGCTGGGTACTTGAGACCTGTACCAAATAATCCCCATAAAAAACCCCAATAATGAAACAATCACCTCCGAAATCCCAATCCTAAACACCCCTAATTTTACAAAAACCTTTAAATTAAAATGAAACCCTAATTCTTATGAACTATTTCACAAAAACTGATTGAGCTGAAATCAATTATAACTCAGAAATCACATACACAAACACATTATGCTAACATATTAAACAAACCTCTAATTATTCCTTATCTAACAATGCATTCAACAAAGCTTTACCCTAACAATATGAAGAAAGCGAATCCAAAAACTCATAAACCCAATTCAAAAAACAGTAAATACACAACAACAATGCACCCGGTGTGAGTGACGACTGAGATAATCACCCGGTGTATATTAGTTTAATTCGACCCAAGAATTATGACCCAACTGTTTTGCTAAAGTGCTCCCGCCTTATGTTATTTATATAAAATTAGTGAGTTTCACTCGATTTTTAGGTTTTTTAACTGTTAACTTTTATTATGGTGTGATATGTGCAAAGAAATTGATAAGGATTTAACTCTCATTGAAGTTTCTTTTAAAATAAAGCTTTATTTTAAGAGCATCCACTATAATGAACTTTTGAAAAAGTTTATACCATTAATACTTCATCAAGTTATAAACATTTTCATATTATAAACTTATTTTTATAATGGATAAACTTATTCCTAAACCTTTTCATATCATAAAACACAAACACTATTTTCCAAAAGAAAAATAAAAAAGAAATTTCAAGATCTTACAGTGTGTTCTTGAGTTTTATCATTAAACAAAAGTAAAGGAATGTATATTAAACATTTTCCTCCCAAAATTGGGAGGAAACACTTTACTTTAATAATTAACAAATAACACTAACTTTCCTTCCATTTCCTTTTCTTTTTTCCTTAAGTACTACTCGAGAACACAACCTCTTTTCATTTTCTTTATTTTTCGTTCTTAACTCTAACTCGAGAACACAGTGTTAGACTTTTTCATTTCACCTATGACTGAAATGGTTTTTTACTATGGTTCATAAATTTATGAACCTCCTCAAAAGATTTTTAACCTATCAATAAATCATAATAGTGGATGCTTTAATATAGACACACGTGTTAGATGATGAATAAACCCCGTGAGGCATAACTTTTATTGATCAACTATTTATAGCTTACAATAGAGAACAAACCCTAACGGACCCTAAAACCACAAATCGGGCTTGAGCCAATTACTTTGACTAACATTTATCATCTAATACTCCCCCGCAGTCCGAGCGGTAAAATCACGAAAGCTCGGACTGGAGATAAAAATAAAACATTAATGCTATAACTATTTTATTGATGAAGATCTAGCAGCGGATAGAAAAAAAATAAAGAGAGTCTTTGAAGTCTTCAAACGTGACATGCAACAGATAAACTTTGTGATGATTGTGAGAAACTTGCTTTTTTTTGGAGATGATAGAAGCGGCTCATGACGGCCGACAATTAGGTCTTGATAATCGAGATGGAGAGATTTGACGGGGTGGAATAGATGCAGCGGCTCTTGACGGCCGACTAGGTTTTATGATCTAACTCGCTCTATTGTGAAAGAATAAAAAGAAAGGGATTTAGAACGATTGTGAGGTATTATTTTCAAAGATGTAAACAAGATAGAGAGAAGAAAGATACAAAGATAAGAAATATGATTTGATTTGCAGAACAAATAGGAAAAAGTGGTTTTTTTTAAACCAGAGAGTATGGATTTTTGTGGTGAAGTACAAGAGAATTGAGGTGGAAAGAAAACTCAATTAACAATATGTTTTTTTTGGTAAAGAATCAATTAACAATCTGTTCGAGATAGAAATCACAGATCTTTATGAGAAGGAAAAGCAAAAAAACCAATTTTATTATTAGAAAGAGAAAAGATAAGACAACCCATTTTTTGATGATTGTCGAGAGAAAAAGACATTTGGAGAGAAGGAGAAGGATAAGATTTGACGGGGTTAGGTGGTTGAAGATGGCGGCTCATTACGGCCGATTAGATTTGAGAATTAGGTGGTTGAAGATGGCGGCTCATTACGGCCAGTTGTTTATCTCAAAATGCGTATAATGACGGATATGTTAGATGATGAATAAACCCCGTGAGGCATAACTTTTATTGATCAACTATTTATAGCTTACAATAGAGAACAAACCCTAACGGACCCTAAACCCACAAACCGGGCTTGGGCCTATTACTTTGACTAACAATAATTTCTTTGACTAACAACTTTGACTAAGATTAATTATTTTGACTAACATTTATCATCTAATAGCACGGTGAATCGATGCATGCAATGATGATGAGACAATCCCTAATCATATACTACGTATATTTTTAGGACATTACTTGGACATTTTCAGTCACATGCTAATCGAGTTATTTAGGTGCGTTTATTTGGTGAAAGTTTTCTCAACTTTTTAGAAAAAATTTCATATGAAAAAATTGAAAATTCGTTTAGTCACACTTTTTAAAATTATTTTTAAAAAAAAGTGAAATTCTCATTTTATAATTTTTAACTAAAAAACTGAAAAGCCCATTTTACTCTTCTCACTTTTTTCTTTCTCATTTTTTTTCAAGCAAAACATAGAGGATCTACAAAACACAAAAGATACACAATTATATCCCTATTCTCTTGTGACATCCTCCATTATCCATTTTAACGGTCGTTTGTAATTATTTTTAAAATATTCGTTTTTATACGTTTTCATCCGTTTTATCCGTTTTTGTACCTTTTATCTCCTTTTTCATTTGTTTTGACTATTTTCATCCGTTTTGTCCGTCTTTCTACGTTGTTGTACGTATTTTTACGTTCTTGTACGTTTTCATCCGTTTTTGTGCATTTTATGCATTTGTATACGCATTCATCTGTTTTTATTCGTTTGAATACGTTTTCATCCGTTTTATGCGTTTTATATGTTTTTGTACGTTTTTATACATTTTCTTACGTTTTGTCCGTTTTACACATTTTTGAACGTTTTATACGTTGATGTACGATATTATATGTTTTTGTGCATTTTTGTACGTTTGGTATGATTTATACGTTTTTTTACATTTTTGTACGTTTTTATACGACAAAAATGAACGAAAACAAATGAAAACATATAAAAGATATAAAACGTACAAAAATGTATAAAAGTACAAAAAGGGACAAAAAATGATAAAAACTCATAAAAACAGATGAGAATGCATGAGAACGGATAAGAACGTATAAAAACGTATAAAACGGATGAAAATGTATGAAAACGTATAAAAATGAATACAAACGAATGAAGCGGATGAAAACGAATAAAAACGTATAAAATGTATAAAAACGAATATACGACGTAAGAACACGCAGGACATGCATTCACGCAAAAGCGACTACTATGGATAGCTTTGGTTGGCCATTTTATGTTGTTGAAGATTTCAACAAAGACTGTCGAGTTTTAGCGTCGTTGGTGTTTGAAAGAAGGAATTGTGAGGCGTCATATTTTACGTGGTAGGAAATTTTTTGTGACGACATGTGTCTGGTTTGAATTGGGTTTGAATGGATTTTAATGTTAGCTTAAATATAAGATATAAGACCTCATGGGGGTTGATGTACCGCACGAGTTTGAGATGTTAGGTGCAAAGTTTAGATCGTATCGATTGAAAGTGTACTAATTAAATAATTTTAGCTTTAGAACAAAACGAAGTATAGGCGGTCGCACGTTGTTGTGAAGCATAATATTCGGTAATTTTCACCTAATATATATTTTGAGTGTCAATGTTACAATGAAATCATGACCATAAATTTGTATCCTTACTCATACAATGTTGTTTAAAAGTGCTTGTGCAATCACTTGTAGCATCTTGGCAATTGGTCATTGAACTAATATTGCCAAAAGCCTTCCTATTTTCATCAAATAAAAAAATGACTCGTTTCTACAATCTACACATTGTTCAACATATAAAGAATGGCAGAAGCATTTGTTCACTTCATAACATACATTAAAATACTACTTTTCTTGAAGGTCCTAAACAACACTTGAACAAAGATTTGTTGTTGTAACTTGATTCTTGATTGTCACTTTTCATGCGTAGCAAGTGTGCGACCTACATATTTACATGTTGTTTGCTTGCCAATGCAGTTTATTTCCAATACCATCCCTTAGCTACCTTTAGAAGAAACACCTAGGTGATCGGGTATAAGGGTTAATAGCTTGAAATTTCAAGTATTCAAGACAAACAATGAGAACCGAAAAGCAAACCGTATAAAATATGGATAAAAGGATACCAAACTTCACAATAATTAGAACTTAAGACATAAAATGCATAACATCTAGTCGTTCATTTGACATTTAGCGCTCTCCAACCTGAGCCAATTTTACTCGTTTTCATTCAAGCCATTTATGTATTTACATATTTGCTTTTATATAGAATCCACCCTAAAGCAAACTATTGGCTAAAACTACAATATCATACACATTCATGCATAACTTATTGTGACATCAACAATCAACAAAAATATAACAAACAAATACATTAAACAAATTAAAAAAATAAACTTCACCTAGTTTATGCAGACTTTCGACTTGGTTGAAAAGCGATTTAAAATTATCCGAACGCGTCATTGTTATTTCATCTCTCTTTCTGCAACAATTAGAATAGACATGAGAAATATATATAAACAACAGTTGAAAGATGAAAAACAATGTTTTAACCCTGATGATTGCAACTCAACCGACCCAAAGAGAAACTGCATGGAACTCAGTAACACCATAACGACATTAGAGATTGAGGGCTAATTCTTATCGTCTGTTGAAAAATTCCTAAGTCTACATGGCCAGTCGAACATCAACAAATTTAAACTGCCTTCTCTTCCAACAATTGTACTGAATGATAATTATGAAATAGGATCCGCAAATTCTTTTCGTTCGTTGAGAAATTCCTAACTCAACGTGGCCAATCGAACATCAAAAAATTCAAACGACATTAGTCTTTCAACAATCGGACTGAATCTCAAGTCAACAGTTATACAACATGTTAATCTGTGAGCACGTTGACGTCCATACCGTTGTTTACTTCAATTAACACGGAAGCTTTACATCGATTTTCTTCCATCCTCCTCATCCTAATATTATTGTGCCAACTTGACATGTCTTCGATACCCTATACACAATTAACGCATGAACTTAGATACAATATTCGATACCAAAACAAGGCTGCATTTATATGAGAAACATGTTTGCATAATGTCAAAATTAAACTAACTGGAAGACATAATTATCATAGCCAAAAAATGCTATATAAAATATACTCACAAATCAATGTCCGCTGAAAATAGAAGCCGCAACTCTAATGATGCAAATGGGTGTGCCTAAAAGATGTTGACAACGGCATGCACAAAACTCCCACACCAACAACATTACTAGCAAGCTGAAAACACGAATTGAAATATAAGAAAACACTCCCAATGAACTCTGCAACTCTAAAGACATTTGAAAAACTTTAGAACTATACAATTAATTTGCTAGAAACAAATAAAATAAAACTTATACCGCCTATATTATACACGATTCATTTGCATCAGTTAGGCCAACCATATTGCCCAAAACAACATCATACAAACATCATTTGAATAACATAAAATACCTAAATAAAATCAATCGCACATCACACCTTAATACTATTTTGCACACCCCATTGGTCTGCTAAAAGTATAGGCTATGAAAGCACTTGTTTTGACAACAATTCATATACAACGTCTAAAATCAGTACTTATGACTAACTTTAAAGGATATCACGAGCCACTTACTATTATAAATTATACAAACAATATAAAATCAACACTCATGACCAGAATTAAGACTCTAAAAGATATCAGACACAACCTTTAGAAACCATATGTTAACAAATTAGATAGCAATCAGACGTATATCTTGACACCAAAAACACGAATGCATGACACTCAAAAGAGGAAAAAAAACCTAAAAATGGTGTCTATTATGGCTCAGATATCTTGCATCATCTATCGCCAATTGTATTAACTTTAACATCACCTATTACCATTAAAAATAAAATTTGTACCTGTAATATAGAGAATTTTGCGTAGTAAAAACTTTTGCCTTCGAAGTGCACATAATTCTAGCAATAACAACATGAATGGCAGCCTGAAAACATAAACTTATATATAAGATCAGAACCTCAATAAACTTTGAAATTAAAAACATGATATTTGTTATTTTTTTCATACAATGCAACTAACAAAACATACAATCGTATACAGTTTGGTACCATCGATTGGATATTATGATAGACATTTTAATCATTACATGCAAATTTCGTCACCAAACATTGCATAAAGTATACGAAAAACTATAACCCCCATACAAACGACTGATAATATAAAGTATTGGCATTAATGACAAAATACGTAACTACAATGTTGATCTCCGCTTGGCGAAAGCCCTGACACGGACCTTTAACAATAAAACCACAACAAAATACACTATTTCCAAAAATTTATTTTCGGCTGCCATATACCCCAACGCTTTGAGTTTTCATAAAGGAGCAAGACAGTCACGACTAAAAATGTCACCCCCATTTATCGGCATGTGTATTCCACCACCAATAAATCTGACGTTGGAAAACCTTATTCAATTGTCAACATTCATTTTTGTAGCAAGTGGTATACAAAATGAAGAAGCTAAAACTTCAGAGGGTGGTATTCATTCCAACCCAAGGCCGTTACTAACGTCAGATAGATAGTTTACGTTTGCTCAAAAGTTGTTGATCCTCCATCGAGCCTCCTCGGTTGCTGAAATCAAGCTCAGCTGGTTTTCGAATCTTAAAACGAATGCTGATATATATTATTGGAACACGTCGCAGATAAATATTTAAGTACTACTAAAACAAATATGTTTAAAGACAACAATCATATGCCTCTCTCATATTCAAAACAACAGCGCAACATTCAACCATCATTTTAAATCGCCAACATGTAACAGTAATTGTTACTTATAACTATACGTTAAATACAAAATCCTAAATCCATATATAACATACCCACATCTATACATACCTTTTATTTTGTCAACGTATATCAAGAACCCTAAATGCTTATTCAGAATCAACTACGAAACAAACAGTCGACCAAAACTTTTATACACTTTCTAAGCTGTTCATGTCACACCCCGTCAGCGGAAAAAACACGGGAACGTAACATAATGATCAATTATAACACAAGATAAAAAATAAAGAAAACTAAAATGCATAAATGATAAGTGTCATGACGACCATCAACCTCAATACCACCTTGAGTGATGTCCTAAGTCAAGAACACAACACATAGTTTCCAATTATTACAACCATAAGCCCACGCAGGGGTCCACACAATTTTATCCTTAATCCTCAAGAAAACCAAATCCATAACAAACATCAAATGCAAGACTTCTCAAACAAGACTCCTACGGGATTCTCTAAAAGTCCGTTACATGCACCACAACCTTAACGATCATTAACTTTACCTGAAAATGATACTCGAAAACGTCCACAATAATGTTGGTGAGCTCGTAGGTTTGACTCAAAACCCAGTTGTTGTGCCAATCATTTAAACAGTGGACAATAGATCTATATGACAGTGAATATATGCATACAAACCCATGACTTAGCATCCCCGCTAATCATACACGATGACCTAGCATCCCCGCTAGTCACCAAAACCAGTATATACCAATGCTCTTGGAGCCGCAACTCCGATATGTCACTTACGCACCTAAAGGGCCTACCAGCTGGAGCACTATATTAGGGCAGGACCTCAAACAAACTAGGGTAGGCGTACCCATCTGATCCAATAACCACACAGAAAACTAGGTAGGCGTACCCATCCGATCAAATAACCACACAAAAAACTGAGTAGGCGTACCCATCCGATCCAATCAAACATGTAACACATAATATTCACATAGCATTCATAAGCACATAACATTGTCCCAAAAACAAAACCACATTTTGCACAGTTCAAAAAACAGTTCAAAACACATTTGAGTATCATTTTCCTCCACCGGAAAAGATTTAAAAAGTGGGGCTACGAGAACTCACCTCAAGCAAGTCTTTAGCAACTAAATCTCAATCACACAAGCAAATGCAACGACGTCCGCACACGACCTAGTCCAGTTAATGTCCCATTTTAATCATTCATTTCCAAAACAGTTTTCAAGATTGATGCATAGGGGTCAGATGCTTGTGCACGGTTATCTTAAACATTTGAGTGGTGTGATGGTTGAAGACTTTACTCCAAAAAAATACTATATCAAACATATATCTTAGTACAATATATTTATACTATTTAGCTAAGTGAATAAGTAATATAAGTATATATTTACAGTAAATAAATATATTTCGATAAGTCCATTCGGTACACTTAGTTACCATAAATATATCATTTATACTATACGAAATGTAACGTTTATGTTCGTTAAACATTTTAGAAAAGTTTCGAGAAAAAATATATTTTTCGTCTTTTAGTCGACTTATTAAAATAATAAAATAATAATATTTTATCATTAAAAATAAAAATCACGTTTTAAGTACAAATTCTAAGTATAAACGTTTTACGAAATTTCGGCATGACCCATACGTTTATATGACGTTTCCCAAGGTTTTTAAACCTTATTTTCAAACAATTTCCAACATTTCGACACTTTTCGACCAAATTCCAAAAATCACCTTTCACGACATTTACCAAGATACTTTCTCAAAACGACTTTCAATATAACTTCACAAGTAGATTTCACTTTCTAAAAGTCCACCAAAACACTTAAAATGACTAGATAAAGCTTGTTGGGTTTTAAGGCCCAATAAGAGTCCATTAATGATTTTACATATCCAAAACACTTTCTAAGCCCAAAACCAAGGCCCAATAACGTATATAAGCTCAAATCAATAAGTAATAAAGTAATCCGGACAACAATAAGCACCACCATAAGCCACGGCTTAAATGGGCTTATTGGGTCGTGAGTCCATAAGCTCCAAAATATATTTATTAAGCTTAAAAATAAGCTAATAAGCTACGTATCGCATTTGGTTATCACCATAACCTATAATAATAATCCACAAAAATACAACATACTAGAGTAATAACCAAAAACACTTTCCTTGTGTTACCATTTGTTGCCGTGGGCATATAAGCATAAATAAGCCAAAATAAGCTATACAAGCTATTATCCAAAATAAGACTAGCAAATAATGTTTTTCAATCATCACGACTACAATATCAAAACTAACAAAACCTTATCCTTGTTTCATTTTGTTCGAACTCCAAACGCACCCTAAACATTTATTTATAAACTTTTCACTTTCGATTTTAAACGATCGGGCCGTACAACTAACATCTATGCATCACTAACAACCCAAAAGGACAAGTAAAAATTAAATTTGAAAGACTTACAAAAATGGTCTTCAAAATAAATTTTGACGCGAACCGAACAACCCAAACGTTGTTTAAATGCTAACCCATGCACTAGAATCAACCCGGAAGTACCCAAACTTGTTTTTTTTTATCAAAGTTTAAAAAATAATAGTGTGTGTGTGTGTGTTTATTCGGACCAGCAAAGGGAGAGAAAAGAGAAACAAGTGTGTGTGTTTTATTTTGAAAACAATGATGGAATGTGTGATATGGTATGAAACAAAATACTTGTACTCATTCAAGGACCATGGCTCCTAAAAAGAAGCCATCTTGTCTCCTTCTAGGCTTGAACCCGCGGCAAGGAATCCTAGGGGTTCGGGTGTCTTCGTTTTTGTGTCGGGTTCACTTAAATATCAAAAACCGAGCTCGTAAAATATTTCCCGAAGTTATGTAGCATTTTTATTCAACTGGAAAATACTTTTCTAATAACTTAGAGTATTTAGTTGATATATTTCCATATTAGACCTCCCAAAAACTCATTTGGACATTAACGGACGTGTCGGGACTCGTTTTTCGGCATTTCTCAAAATTCACGGGTCCACCACCCGGAATATAAATAACACAATAATAACCCCTAAAAAGATTATTATTCATAATAAACCACTATTTCCATAATTTTCATAAAATCACATCCGTCAACATGGTACAATATTATAAATAAACCGACAAACGTCAAATAGTCGAAAGACTAAATTAGAATATTCAAAACACAAAAAGGGCAAGAGTTACAGTTCACTCCAACCAAATCAACATAACATATTAAACTTTTATCTGAATAAGTAATTACTGAGAACAAAATGTGGATCAACATTTATAAATACTCCAACAACGTATTGTAATGGCAAAACAATTTAAAGCATTTAAGGAACTAAACTAATCCCTTTTTACCATCATATTTAAACTTTTTAATCCAATGAAAGTCTGTATTTTTACAACCATAAAAGTTCTAATCAAATAATTTTTATCCCATATAAAATGAGCACTTATAACTACATATGAGGCTTTAAAAGATAGCGCGGGTTATACAATTTGTATAAACTCAGCACGCGTGACGGCATATGAGACCTAACAAGATATCAAAAAGCTTGAACAAACACAAATACACATCCATAATTTTCTTTTGATCAGCATATCTTTAGCAAAGAATAATACGCAAATTATAAAACAAACCTTATGTATCTCGCACAAACAAATAACGATTTCTCATAAATAAGGCAAATCATAAAAGCAAGATCACACACATCAACAAAACATATAAAACAAATTAATGTAAACAACATAAATAACGAAAAGCTTACATTCCCTCGCGATATGTTCTTCACATCCCCTAAACAGCTTCAACCAAACCCCTACAACCTCCAAAAGTACGATCTTCATAATTTCCGTTGTACAAAAGGGATATCTAATATTAACACATTAACAGAACAACAACACGCACATAAGACATACATTATTGGGCTACTATGAAAGACACAAACTGTGTATTTTGACCACACCTTATACAATCTATTCTTACAAATACACAACAACCTAAAAGAAAGTAAAATCATCTAACCTAAAAACACATAATCTACTTTTACAAAAAAGCAAAAAACAAAACATCAACATACATATGCATACATTAGTAGTCATGCAACAACAATCGGAATTAGCCTTTTAACATCGAACAAGAAATCATCTAAAAATTAAAACGACATGCATGAATCATCTTCTACACGTTTACTTTGCTACAAACTATCTCATGGATCTAACTCTCTTACCACAATTCTGCATCCGGTGGATTAACTCATCGAAACAAACAGACGCACGTATCCACAAATCCAATAATAGATACAAATTAAGAAACGAAACCGAAATAACGTATGTCAAACAATTGGATCGCCAATGTTGAACCATCTAAACCACTAAACATTCACCACTGCCTCAAATTTAACCCCGTATATATTTGGAGATGAAACTGAGTTTTGCATTTATTTTTATCCATTGTGGATTTGAGAGAGTAGTAAGGATACAGACATGTAACTCTCCAAGAAGGCACGTATATTGGCTTCTTTAGTAAGCCAACACCCGCCTAGTTTATAACGAAGACGGGGAAGAGAAAATAACCTGAAGACCCAAATTACAGCTCAAAAATCAAAATGGCCCAACAACCAGACGTCATCCCCATCCCCACTCTAATATATAATAGGTTAATTATACTGGATGCGTTTTAAATTATAAGTTCACATACAGTTTGCACAAAATTTAAAATCAAATATAATCTTTCTTCGCTAAACTTTTTTTATTGATTAAGATATAAAAATTAAAAGAATTGTTGGGCTTAAGAAACCCAAGCCCAAATACATATACTCATTCTTCACTCTATGTACTTTCGTCCCACCTGACAAGACTTTTATAAAAGTCAATAAACACTAGGGTTCCTTCCAATATCATCATAATTCAAAATCGAAAGATTGATAATTGAAAAAGCAAAAGAATGGTGAAGAAATCGCTTGAAAATGCAAATATAGCACCTTTTTTATTAAAGTGTTATGAGATGGTTGATGATCCATCAACTGATGATTTGATTTCATGGAGTCAAACTAATGATAGTTTTATTGTTTGGGATGAGTCTCAATTTGCTTCTCAGTTATTGCCTAACTATTTTAAGCACAGTAATTATGCTAGTTTTCAACGTCAACTTAATATCTATGTAAGTGACATTCTTTTTCTTTTTTATGTGCTTAATTGATTGGGTTATGATACTTTAAGAGAGTATTCTTTTCTGTGTTTGTCGGCCAAAAGATCGGAAACCAAAAATAATAATTCGTGTTTGGTTTAAGGTTAAGGGGTGCTGCTTTATTAGAATTTTTTTAAGTACAAAGTATATTTGATTTATATAAAGAAAAATTTGGTTGTTAGTTAGTCTAAGGGGTGTTTGTATGCATTTTATTTTATGTTGCAAGTATGTTTTACAATATCTAGTTAAGGGTTTGCTTGTTAGTTAGCCTTTCTCCCAAGAAAGTTATTTTTTAGTTTAAAAGAACTCTCGGTTTCAGATATAAAAAACTAAGCAGTAACTTGTTGCCTGGCCTCCCACTTTTATGGAACCCTGAGAATCCAGTTTTGTGCAAGATGGTTATTTAAAAAGGATGGCCTATCGCTTAACCGACCAATGTATTAGATTTACTGTTGCATATATGAATTGTAGATAGTAATTTTTGGCCCCTTTTGTTGGTGTATTTGTGAAATAGGTGAGTTCCATGAAATCTTATGAGACACAGAACACCTACACATTGTGTTAATCAAATCCTAAGATGAAATAAAATAGAATGTGGCTGGTAGCCTATTCGGTGACTTGTTATGCGATTAGATAGGTCTTTGAATTAAGGTCTTTGGGGTAGAGAGGAAAAGTAGAGAACTTGTGATTGATAAATATAAAACATGAAAGAAAGGGGCGGTTATGTTTTTACTTAAATATGATCTGTTCTTTTTATTGAGTTAGTGAGATCCATATAAAATAAATTTATCACCGCTGTCTAGGAAGGGCTACTCACTCGTATAAAGAGCTTGTCAATACAAACAGCATTCTTTTTTGAAGTAATATATACTTCATGTCATGACCCGTTATTATGAACTATCATAATTATCAGTGATTTCATACTTAGGAGTTTAATACTAACCAATTTTCTTCATACAAAGTAATTTCTGAAGAGTTAGTTATCATCTACAATTGTATGCATGTATCTTTCTAATTGCAGTGCTAATATCTTGATCAAAAAATGTTTCAGGGGTTTAGAAAAACCGACACAGATCGATGGGAGTTTGCAAATGACGGATTTATCAAAGGCCAAAAACATCTATTGAAATCTATCAACAGAAAGAAGGCGACACAGGTCACGGTCCAACAAAATGTCATACAGCAGAAAGCTCCAGAGCCCGAGATCATACATGTCAGCAGAGATGATGCAGACCGTCATGCCCACCTGTGGAAAGAAGTAGAAAGTCTCAAAACTGACAAGAATATGTTAATGCAGGAGCTAGTGAAACAAAGGCAACATCAAGAATCTTCACAAACCAAAATGTTGGTTCTAAGAGAACAACTAAAAGGCATGGAAAAAAACCAGCATCAATTGCTGTCATTTATAGTAATGGCCATGCAGAGCCCCGGGTTTTTTGCTCAACTATCTCCGCAAGTACCAACTAAAACTATAATAAAACCCGTTACAGAAGATACAACAGATGATACAGAAACGGCAGTTTTACCTCATGAGCGTGCAATTGTGAAATATCAGCCACCAGTGGAATCACCAGCCTATATATCTGAAGATTCAGCTGAAACGGGTCTTACCTTAGAGGAAATAGAAGATATTTTGATGAGTGACACCCCTGGGTCAACAGTGGATGAGGGCACGCATTCCACAGAAAATTGTGATTCTCAAATTATTCATGATCTGCCTAATTGTGATGGTATGATTGACGAGTTTCTATCTAGTCCCTTGGAGAAAAACAAAACCACTGTAGATCTTATTGAAGACGAAATTTGGCCCCCGGAAATGGAAACAGATGAGTACAGATTTTTGGCCGAAGGTTTTGAGAAATCGCTGATCGTTTCGCCTAGGAGTGGAACTTCACCGCTTTTTGCATTCAATTAGCGTGTAAAGGCAACATGGAATGTTATTTTTTGCCTTTTCATACGGCATTACACTCAACTTGATTTGGTATTAAAGTTAATTTTGCACTCTAAAAGCCCCAAATTTTGTATATTAATGATAAATATAAGGAGTTTACCCCTGGGAAAACACAAGACTACGCGAAATACCTGCAGCCTGTGGTATTTTTTTACAGCAAAGCTATGTATTTGATGTACCAATACTCTACGCCATTATAAATTTCACTCTTGTATTTATCTCCTAGCTTTTTTTAATTTTTATAGTTGCTTGTTGATTACGTTTAACATTAGAGATAAACCGAAACTTTTCACCTCTATTCCACAATTGTCCAACGATGCCCCTTTGGAAGCTCGTTTATGGTTTTTGTACCAGGTTAGTTGCTAAGTCAATATCTTCATACTCCAGATAACATGGTGGTTAAGGAATACTAGAATAGTGAAAATGATGACCGAAAACTCGTTTTTGATTTCTATAAGATGTTTTAAACCCCAATTAAATTTGTGTTCAGGAATGATTTGTGTTTATTAAATTCGCGTTTTGCGACTTTTACTCTCTGTTTTTTTGTCAAAATCTTCCTAATGCAACACTTAACAAGAAACCTGCAAGTTATGTTTTGTAATGTATAAATTTACTCTTGTAGAGAATTTTAGGCAAGAGTAGAGAGTATTGTACGCGCTAATGATCAAAGCGATTTCTCATTATTAGATATCCATGGTGTTCGAGACATTTGTCAGAAAAGAAAGTCGCAAAACGTGAGAATATTGTATTACTGTAAGAAGTCTCTGAAGTTCTGCATTATTTTCTGAGAAATTAGTCTAGATACATACATGTCTCAAGTTTGATCATCCCATAGAATGAGTTTAGCTTTTCTCAAACACTATGAACTGTAATAACATATTTCAAATTCTTCATATCAAGAAAGATAAAACATCATCCAAAATTAAAACTATGAAATAATGTGTGCATTACATTATTGTAAACTTACACAAAAGATTAAACGAACTAAAAAACGAATAAAACCATTCCTTCATCATGCAATATTTACAAAACAACTATACTCCTTTAACTTTAACGAACTTGAGTCCTGACCTTTGTAGGTAAAAAAATCACTCAATTCATTCTATATTACAAACTTCTCTACTTTTCATTTTTGTATTCTTATTTTTTCTTGTTCAACATATGTTCAATAACGAAAACTTGACAAGAAGGCGTATTTTCCCTTTATTCATGTCAAGTTTAGCCCCGGTAACTAACCAATGTCCAGGATTGTCCCTTGGTCCTCTACACACCTGTGTTATATCAACAAACTTCAAAAGTTTTGGTGTTGCTACCTCCACAGGTGGCCCATTTGGAAAAATACCTGAATCTACCACCACATCGGATGATCTTTACTCTTTCTTCGGATTTCCTAACAACGTTGTACTTAGTACTAACATAAATCCTGACGAACGTGCAGACTGATTTATTTGGCCTATAGTCCACGACTATTGAACAATGCAGGAGCTGGAAACTCTAGAGTACAAAAACCAAAGATGCAAAATGCTCTTTGAGTAGTGGTTTTTGACATGAA
The DNA here is from genome assembly GCA_026074375.1 of Tanacetum coccineum. Taxonomy (NCBI): domain Eukaryota; kingdom Viridiplantae; phylum Streptophyta; class Magnoliopsida; order Asterales; family Asteraceae; genus Tanacetum; species Tanacetum coccineum. The sequence continues at coordinate 23,831 of BQNB010023683.1, read as the reverse complement.
GTTGCGCACCTGTAACAATATATGAGGCATCTTTTCCAGGTACAGCCCATTGAGGATCATACTTTACTGGGGCCGTGCTTATATAGGAAAGTTTCTTCCATTGAATTAGTTCATAAAAGCGTGGATCATCAATATCTTCTGATCCACGCCAATTTACCGCTAAGAATACCAAGCCTTCTTGGTCAGATGAAATAAATACATCCTAGCATTTTACCTGGGCCATGATCTCGTCACCAGTCAAGATAAGAGCGCATATCCCTTACAGCCTTCTTGATATTGCGACCTATGAAGGACAAGTTTCGCTTATTAATGATGTAACTCATAGTATTACAAAAAATGGTTTTTCTAACATGTGCCCCTGGGGCGCATGATAAGGTGGGGACAGAAGGTTGTGTTGATTGGCCAATGATTAAAGATAATAACTGCTGGCCAATCAGGCTAGCCTTCTGTCCTCACCTTATCATGTGCACCTACATAAGAATTTGTTGGTACAAGATATAATTATTACCTGTGTAGTGTTGACATAGAGCTTAGGTCCCATCAAGTTAAAATTCAAGGCTGGGTTTCTAATGGCTCTATTTGTGGGGCCTAGTGAGAGCTCATTGTGAATAGGAGCCCATTGTTTATGGGCCTGAAAGTCCAAAAAGTATTCCAAATCACCAATAGGAGGCTTATCTGCATGTCACAAGGTTTGAATATGTCAAAAGTGATATGGTGATACCACATTTTCGCCTAGTGTAAACAGTACAGAACACTATTATCGTAGTATATTTTTTGACTTTTAATTAGCTTAACTACTGCCAAAACGAGAATATAAAAAATTATCGTGGAAAGTTAAAGGAAAAGGGGTGAATCATGAATACGTACAACGAAGGTAGAGATTGATGGCATGCGATAAGAAACCCTTGCCAGGAATACCAGCTGGTATAAGAGACGTGATTGGGATGAAGTCGAAGCTAATAGCGTCTGGCATTGAGGGTACTGTCAGTAACCATTCACAATGTGATGTTGATGTGAGATCTCCTCCTCTTTTTGAACACATTACGCTTAAACCCTACACCAAAAAAACAGGTTCAAGGATCATATATATACATTTAATATGCTGATATATAATTACAAGACTAGTTTTATCATAGTTAGATAACATAATTAACATCCTATACACTAAAAAATAACGCAAACCAATGGACGCGTTTATGCAACCAAGTCAAAAATCTATGTTCATACATCATAAAGAAAATTGTCACATGAAATAATAAAGAAATGTGAAAGTTCTCTTTAATAAAACTTGCAACACACGGCAGTACGGCATTTATTATTTTTAACAAGTCACTACTGACTAGCTAGTAATTATACTAAGTCCAAAAACCAAAAATAAGTCAGTTTTAATAAGTCTAGATTGTATGGTAGAATTTAATCCATTCTGGAAGGTCAAAACTGGCTAGTAACTTTACTTTTCTTCTCTACAAACATATGGCTTACATGGTTTTGAAAAATGTGTTTGAGGTGTGCCAAAGGTGCAGGTATACAGGCTCATCTTTTTTTAGATGAGTGTCGATCAATACTTACAAGTAACAAAACTATATATTTGGTTTTAAATGTGGCGTGTGAACGTTACTATACTCTCTTGAGCGTTGTATGGTGTACATAGGAGTTTACATTATCTAATAATGATCGACAGCAACATGGAAAACTTCAAGACTGGTTAGGACCACTTAGACTAAAAACCCATGCATTCCCATGTTGTGTACCTAATAATCATGTGTACCAAATTTGAGTTCTAAAAAAACATGACCCATATGGTTACGCTTTTTCAGAGGTGGGACCTTATTGTTGCGTCTTATTTTAAACAAAATTAAAGGCCGTTTTATTGTGCTTCTATGTATGATGATGATGATCAAACCTACATTCTTCGGTGCAGTAGAGGAGAAGCCGTTGAAGATCATTGGTTCTGGATCAAAAATACTGTCAAAAGCGGACGATGTCTGCAGTTACATTTGTAAGAATAATTAGTAAGCATTACAATAACAAATACTACGAAGCTAGCTAAAATATACGATATTAATTTCTCTGTAAATCATAACATTTGTTACACATTATGTGTGCATGTATAAATACTTGGCAACATGAGACTTTTATTTATTTATACTTATGTGCACTTTTTCGACTTACTACACTTAAACTTTAGAACATTTTAGAATATTGTTTGCATATTGCTATACTAATATAAAAGCCTTTGAAGAGTAAATCTCTGACCTTGTTCTTGTGATCCTTATTTTTAAGTTGATGAGGAGAGAAAGTGCAAGCCCCATTAAACAACTGATCTCCAAGATCTTCTAATTGGTTTTTGAGTTGTGAAGGCTCCAAGTTAGAGGATTTGGTTTGCTTCATCAATATTACATCTTGCCCTCCTATGCTTATTCCAACAATTATGTGAGTCCCATATTTTTCAATGAATCTGCCATGCCACATAAGTTACTCGTCAATAAACACAAAATAGTAACGGGACCTTATGACAATTATTTGAGTTAACCAATGTGATTATATGGTTAATACAGAAGAAAAAAGAGGCTTTCATCATTACACGATGAACGGATCAATTTCTTCGTGGTTTTAATCACACCAATACATGAATAAATCATATAAATAATAACGACCATACATGCACATGGATAATTGATGTTACGGTATTACAAGAAATCATATATGAAAGAATGATTATATGAGCAAAAAGAAAGAAAAAAAAAGGTTTTAATCTTACATGGCAATGTTTACTATACCTTTTGGACGTATGATATATACAAAATAAAGATGAAAATAATTGAATATGTCCAAAATCACCATTATTTTGATATAGTTCACTAATATGTCATCATGATTCAATTCATTTTGGTTCTTGTTTTTTTCTAATAGATATATCCTTGTGGCGTTTGATTTCTACACCTAACTAACTACTCATATGCAGCCTTCCTTTTTAGTCATTGTTGGTTTATTAAATTACATTGAATAATACACATTTCATCTAACAAAATCTTAGTTAACTTAAAAATATCGGATAATTTATTCGAGTAATGTTATATGAGAGTTTATAGAAATTAAACCGATAATTATGATTGTGTTAAACCTATGATTAAGATAAAAATAAACGAATCTTAACCATCAAAGGGTTTTTGCCTAGCGGTTTTTTATGTGTGCGAGATGTTCTTTAACTAAATGATCGTAGCTTAAGTATAAGCTGAGACAAATGCATGCTATATTCTGTGTGAGATTGTTAGCTGATGGGTGAAAGTTTGTATAAAGAAACAAGAAAACAAGAGCAAAAAGACACCCGGCCATTGTTGACCTGGAAACAGAATAGAGGCCGTCATATAAATTCAAAGATGCTACAAAACTGGCCATGATAGAAATTGAGAACTTGAGTAATAATTATTTACAAAATTTTATTTCATCAATTAGGTTTTTAAGATGATGATTGTTGTTTCTTAGTTAAAATCCAATCTTCCTATACTAATTGATTTTTTAATTAGTTTTCATTATTAAATTGTATCTGATGTGATTTTTGTAACTAAACTTATCTTCTTGTTAATATGTACAAACATAATAAACCATTAAACCATTACAAAAAAGAAAATCATTTGTTGATTGGACCATTTAAGAACTAATAAAAGCCAAATAAAAGGCATATATTCCTTCTAATTCAGAATTAAAGTAATTCAATATAATAACGTAAAATCAGCCGTTAGTATCGTTGAATTTTTTTAGCAAGAATCATATATGACCATTCAAAGAAAGAAATGCTTTTACCTGGCAAATTTGTTGACATTAATACAGAGTTATTTCATTTCAATATTTTGACAAAGTCGCCAAAATATTATCTTTAAATAAAAATGTATTTCGTGCATTAAAAAATACTCAAATTTCAACGAGTTTATAACTAAACACCTTTTAATAAGAATGAAAAATCATATAATACGAAATGTATTTCTTGACTAGGTCATTTGTAACTCGTTTTGGTCAACTGAACCATGTTTGCACCATAACAAAATCAATACATTCCCACCTACTTGATCATGCCATGTTACGCTGATTTGACTTTTATCAATCATATATGTTAATGAACATAGGTTTGCACATAATGATTGGAAGTTTGAAACCTTAAATGCAGTTACGAAAAGATAACATGATGAAGATTTTTTCGTACCTTGCAAGGACAGGAGGATCCCATGTCGAAGGAACAGCGTTTCTAACTTCGTCGGATAGAATTAATGGATATCGATCAAGATGAACATTAAACAACATAATGAAGTAACCATCCAAACCTAAATATTTCGTGTTCGCAGCATCTGTAGCCCATGAGCCACTTTGAAACCCGAACACAGCATTAAAGAATCCATTAGGGATTTTCCCTGGTACTGAGCATTTCTTGTTGAAAAACTCCGACATCTAAGAGTATCACAGACTTGTTATTCCATAAACAAAGAAAAACACACAAATTAACCATTATTTTTATAGAAGTTCAAAGAACGAAACTTACTTGATTAAAGTCAAGAATATCGGATTGGTATCGAACGCGATCACCCTTGTCACATTTGATATCGGGTGATACACCTTTGAAAGACCCGAATCCAGGCACGATAAGCTCTTTCTCATTTTCGTTAAGCACAACTAAACGGTCTTTGCCTTTGCAATACTTTAACCGAAAATCGGACGTTAGATCAAAGCCTTTTCCTAGACTGTTAATGGCTTTTTCGACAAGTTTTTCGCTCATTTTTTAGTTATGAAAACTTTGGAGAGGGTTTATGAATGGAGTTTGTAACATGAAAAGAAAATGTGGGATTTTAATACGTGTGTACGATGGATGAAGACACGAGGATATAAGAATTTTTGGCTGTGAGTAGGAAGTTTCATTACTTTGTTTGCTTATATCGAATCTCTCTTCTGACTGGTAACGAATTTGTATGCATTAAATTATTAAATAGCCGACCTAAATTGCATAGATAAATAATATTCTCACTTACCATGTTGTATTTATATAATAATCAACAATTTTATTGTTGAAATATTTATAATGTTATTGTAACAATGTATTCTTCATGTTAACTGAAAATCTTGGCGTTTTTTTATTTAAAAAAATGAGATCCACAATACTTTTCGGTGTCATATTTTAAATATTTCGTGTAACGTTTATACATACAACGTAAACTAATCCAAAATGACAATAACATCATATCATTTCAATTTCAATTTAACAAATTGGAATTGGATTGAGATTGATAGAGCAAAAATGAACGAATCTGTAAAATACGAAGAAAAAAAAAGATGCACATAGATTATTAAAAAAAGCAATACATAAAAGATAACAATTGTATTAACCTCATTTTGGTTTGAAACTTATTCAATGATAACATCAAAAAAAATTATTCATTCATTTTCACAACTACCAACTATATCAACTTCAACTATGCATTAATATAATGAGGGGAGTTATTTTGGATACCCTCCCTTTCTTGGATACGGGGGGACCAATCTCAGCCCTCCATCTAAAATATATCAAAAACTAGGATTAAAAGGATTTTTTAATTAAAAAAAACAAAAAAGGACGGAGGGGTATTTACGTCATTTCCTCTCACACACCTACCACCCCCAATTCATCTCATCTAGATCTAGATACGTATTCTCTTTCTCTCTCATCAAACACACACACTAAAAACACATAGTTTTACACCGATCAAAAAATACACACACTAAAACACACACACAAATCAAAGATCATCCACGAATCGCATTAAAAATGAAAGAAAAAGATGTCGATGATGTTGTTGAAGAACAAATCTTAACGATTAAGCTTAGAGCTGAAGATTCGAGTAAAAAGCTGATGAAATACAAGCTTAAAATCACTAATTCAGGTATAAAACACTTCATCTACATATTTTAATGTTTATAGAGTTTTTGATGAACATATTGTGATTTTTTTTCAATTTATTGTGTTTATATAGTTAATAATGATGATATTTTGATGTTATTCTGATGTTAGATGATGTTATAGTGATAAGTAAGTTTTAGATAGAGTATGTTGATGTTATTAAGACTTTAATGAAGAAAATAAGTGATTAGAAGTTAAGTTTTCACTATTTAGAAAGAATTTGTTGATGATATTGTGATTTTAGAGACGAAATAATGGACTAGAAGTTAGTTTGAATAAGTAAAAGCACGAATAAGCTTTTGCTGAAGGTGTAGGCTAAGCATAAGGCGAAGCCGAAGGCTTATTCTACGTTAAACAGATATAGTATGACATGTTAGTGAAAAATCATATATGATAAGTTGCCTAAACAAACTGTAAAAACTTATGTAATGTATCATACATGATATAAGTTAGGTTTTAAGCATTTATAATATATCATATATGATAATGTGCTTGAAAATAAAATACAAGCAGTTTGTGATCTCCTGGTGAGTAATTAAAAGTTAGTTTTGTGTATAATATCATATATGATAATCTGCTTGAAAGTCAACTTCTGTAACACTATAATATATCATATATGATAATGTGCTTAAAAATAAAATACAAGCAACTCTGTGATCTCATGGCGAGTAATTAAAAGTTAGTTTTGTGTATAATATCATATATGATAATCTGCTTGAAAGTCTACTTCTGTAACACTATAATATATCATATATGATAATGTGCCTGAAAATAAAATCAAGTCTTTTTATTTGTGTAGAGAAAGTTGTTTTCAAGGCATTTTAAAGAATTCAATCATCTCAAGGCCAGAGAAGTGAACATTAAGAAACAACAATCATCAGACCAAAGTGAGCTACAAAAAGACAATGCAACGGAGTGTGAGGTTTTCTTAATAATGCATATGGAAATCTACAACGGAGAGATTGCCAATAACGGAGTGTGGGGTTTGCAAAGACGCACACGAAAAAAATATGATCTCCATTTATTTTTTATAGACGATTTTGTAAACCATCTGAAACTAGTACAATGTCTTACGGATTTGATTTTGAATATTATGTCTATTTTGTTTAAGTTTTATGCACAAATTCATAATCACTCGTAAAAATAGCATTAGAACAGGAACACATGTTATCATTGTTTAAACATCAAGTATGATAGTTGATAAATCTGTGATGATCATGTTAAATCATATGTGATTTATGAAAGAAATCACATATGATACTTTGTTATCAAATTGTAAAATACAAATATCATATATGATAATTCAAATTTAAAAGAAACTGATGTAAAATCATATATGATTTCCTAGAATATCACATATGATATATAATAGAATCACATTCATGTAAGATCAAAAACAACAAAATTCAAGTGAAAAAAGAATTATAACATTTGTTCATATAACAATCAAACATAAAAGAGTACTTTTTAAACAACAATTTGTTCTTGAACAACAACTTAATGTTGAACCACGACTTGTTCTTGATCTTTAAACCTTTTAGGGCACCTCCTCTTGTTGTGATCAAATTCCAATATTGAACTAGCAGTATGTTCTTCAATTATGAAAATATAAAATGAATATAAAAGAATAAATAAACTATTTTTTGAAAAAATAAAATATCATATATGATAATCACATGTCATATACATATGACAAATCAATATCATATATGATATCATATATGATATACGTATGAAAAGTATCATATATGATATATCATATATGATATATCAAACACGTTAACCAAAAGCTACTTAAAACTGCTTATTGCTAACTGATAAGCTAAATACACCTTAATTCAGCTTATATCAACAAATTAATCTAATAGAGCTTATTCAGAACATAAAAATAGCTAATAATAAAGCTTATTAACACTAGCAACATAAATAAGCTAATAAGATAGCTTATAATTCATCAAAATAAGCTAATAAGCTAGCTTATAATTCAGCAACATAAATTCAAATGATGATAATACATAAACTTATTCACATAAAGGACCTAAATAAATTAGTTTATCACTAATAACAAATAATTAAGATATTCAATCAAAATAAGCTGAATAATAAGCTTATAAATTCGGATGATGATAAATTAATAAGCTTATTCACATCAAATAAGCTAAAATAAGAACAGATCTGATAAATTTAACCTGATGTTAATGAATTGAAGAAGGAGATAATCGATCGATTAGATGTTCGTGATACTCATATTGATGCTCGTGATGATTAGATGCTAGGTATAGATCTAATGAATTTGTTCTTGGTGGTTGATCTGTTGTTGGTAGAGAGAGAAAAAAACACGCTTTGTGTGTGTGTGTATTGAATAAGTGTTTGTTAAAGAAAAAAATATTTATATAGTGGACTGAAATGACCAAAATACCCCTGCAGTGTAAATTGGGGATTTAATCTCCTTCGTCGGATGATATGGAGATGGAGGGTGGGGATGAGTCCCCCGATATCCAAACTATGTTTGGTATCCAAATGAACTTAAATCTAATATAATAATATTAAGTTATGGTGTCTTATATACGTGGATGAATTTTCAATAACAATTAATGCTGAAATTAAACTAAAAAAAATCTCATATTTTGTTTTAGAACTATATCAAAATTTTTGCCAAAAGTTATAATTAATCATTTTAAATTTTGATGTGAGAATGTTAGTAAGGCAACTTTAAAAAAAATGGGACAACATTGATCATCACTTTGCATGTTAATGTTGTTTAGTTGGCATTTTCACTTATAGGACGTGAGCATAGCCTACGCTTTGATCTATATAGGGGTGGCAATTCAGGTCGGGTTCGGGTTGGCGGGTTCGGGTTGACAGGTTGGTGGGTTAGAAAACCCCAACCCGAACCTAACCCATTTAAATAATCGGGTCAGCTATATCAACCCTAACCTATTTACACCTAACCCAAACCTGGCCCATTTAACCCGTATATATATACTTGGGTTGGCGGGTTAAATAGGTTATACATGTTAAATTGGTTAAATAGTCTTCGGGTTAACTCATTTAACCCGTTTCATATCACACATTACAAGGGTTAAACATGTTAATTGGGTTTGCGGGTCAACTCGTTTAACCTATTTAACACATATAGTCGTAACTTCACGAGCTCCAAACACCAATAGTGTATGCTTCTTTTATTTGAACCGAAAACCAAACATCCCTTGTATGTAAAACCGAAAATCAGGAAACCCTAATTAGGGTTTTACCGAATTCGGTTGGAGGAGAAAATCAAGAACCGAAAACCCTAATTTGGGTTCTTGTAGTTGACGACTAAAGGAGAACCAATAATCACCGAAAACCCTAGGTTAGGGTTTACTGTTGTCGAAATAGAGGAGAACAAAGATCACCGAAAACCCTTTAGGGTTTATAATCGAAATCACAAGGTGGTGAAAAGAGAAGAACCGAAAATCCCTAAGAGGGAGAAATTCGATTGAATATTTAGGGAGAAAGAGAGCACCGAATATTGTAGGTGTTTTGTGTTGTGAATGAATAAATTATGAGGCTAGGGGTGGGTGTTTATATAGGCACCAAACCCTAAATCTAGATAAACTAGAAAACCTCTAATACTCTCTTTATCACAATAACTTTTCCTTAATTATAAAATTGATCCCAAAACCCTTCTAGAACCACCCTAGGAGCCGGCTACAATGGAAGCACAAGGTTTAGGTTTTGTCAATTTTAGTCCTTCTGGTTCATGTTTAAATATTCGTTAAGTTAGTTATAAAATAAAACGGTAATTAACGGTTATTTAAATTATTACGTGTAGCATATTAAACCTTTAGTAATTAGTAATTATATATTAAATATTTAATAAACGCACTCTTCATGTCTTAACGTGTGTGCCCCCAATAGGCTCATGTATTTCTGGTTGTATAACATGTGTATCCGACTCCCACTCTCCAATAGCTCCCACTTGGGAGTAGGAGTAGCATACTCCATTTATACCAGCAATGGAAACGTCTAGCAACACTCGCATTGCCATAAACTAGAAATACTTGAGATGTTGTTTCAAGAAAAACTCTCAACACAATGGTTATGTATTACTTGCTATCATCATCCCTTTGTTACAGATATCGTTAAACCATGGATATGGATCCTAACTCATTCCGTATAGTTTAACTATTTAATTTCTCGTTATAGAAGTTAATTCAGATATTCCAAATGTAATTAAGAATCATCTTAAATTACCCTTTGAGTATGGCCATATAATTATCTGATTAATTCTGGAGAGGCGCCAATGGTACCATACTGCAATTAGACAATTGGAGGAACAAATTATTTATTAACTACAAGTGTTGTGGATGCTGCTTCACGTCACTTCCAAGAATAGCCTTTATAACTACCTTTTTCAGGATAACGTTTGACTTATAATCAAAAAATGGTATCCACACATACAAAACTAGCTTGCATCTCAAGTCTAAGGATGACTTATTTAACCATTTTCGATATCTTACTCATGACGAGGATCCAAAAGTAAATATTCAAAGGTTGGGGTGTCCAATATGCATCCCTTGTGAATAACATGTGAGTTTGGTGGGAACAATCCACAGATTCAAAATGTATAACCAAACACTCACATTTGTCTTAATTTAATAATATTCACATATTGTTAATCGACAATTGACATATTTAGAATAAGAAAATTATTCAAGGATTAAACATGCAAATATAGAACATAGTAGTATAAATAAAAACGATCATACCAGGTATATCAATTCATTATTTAAATACAACTGCTTTCAGTTCCATTATCCAAATACTAAAAACAGATATGCATAATACTAATTAGTAAGTTGAAGTCTAATGTTTCTAACATTCTCAACTTTTTCTTTGCAAGAAAAACTAAATAGTCATCTGAGTAAACTTTCCGAATACTTATTTCAAAATCACAAATTGTGAAGGATTTGAATGATATGATGAGTGTCGTATTTGCATACTATTGCAAATGTCATAGTATGGAAATGTCACAGTACTTTTATGGGGTGTTTGAAGTCACCAACATACCTATCTTAGACAGTCATCTTTACAGTTTCTTAAAATATAAAGTATTCTCATTCTTTAATGTGTATTTCAACAATGCTCTTAGTTGAGCATATCTAGTTAGCAGATTTATCATAAATGATGAAATCCTACTTTAACTAGGATTGATTATCTACTAGCATCAGTGTATACAAACAACACTATGCCATATATAATCCGTAAACGTTTGTTTTAACAATCTAAATCACTCTCAATTATATACTGTTGTTGTCAGCTCATCTTGCTCTTGTGCAAAAGTAACAACCAGTCTCATACATAATATAATATATACATGATGAATCCTTAGTTTAAAAAACACAAGGTTTTCATTCATGTATTAAATAATCTCAAGTGAAATATATCATTTAAGACTTGCCTCAATGATATATTGCATTGTGTTGGACTTAATCACCGCATATGCTTATTTCAATAAACATTTATTTCAAGGTCATTTGTTTTATTCCCTAAATTCCCAAGTGAAGTTTCGTTCCAATCTCAAGGATTAATATATAGCTTAGATGGAATGATACCTTCAAATATGTTACACAACATTTTTATTCCCTAATTCCCAAGTAAGTTTCATACCAATCTCAAGAATGACTTAAAATCCTATTTTGTGGAATGATACCTTCAAATATGTTTCACAACATAATGAATTTTAAGGATAAAAGAAAAAACATTGTACTCCCATTGATGTCAGTGTATAAGGAGTTATCTTAATTTAATCAAAAATCATATTGTGATTAAACTTAAGATCTCAGCTCCTAGATGCTTGATTAATCATTAATCTTGGATTCTTTTATCTTGTATTACTTTTAAGATTATTTATATTCATACCCTTTTGATTACCACCGTCCTCGCCAAAAGTAATCATAAAGGAAAGTATTATAAAACTTAATTGTTCATATCTACAAATTAGGCTTCATTATCCCTTTTTGATTAACACCGTCCTCGCAAGTATTCATTAATGAAGAGGATGATCCTTAATTCGCCATATGTCAGATTCAATAAACTGTATCACAATTAGTTATCTTTTTTTTAATTAATGCGTGTTGAAAAGAAAGACTTTATCGTAGTCTATTACTTGGTAAGATTAAAAAACTCTTATCATCAGTTGGCATTATTATTTTTATAATTTGTCCTGTGGCCAGTTTTTTTTTCAAAGTATTCAGTCTCACATCTCATTTTTATGTTTGGTGGAAAGATCTACATTAATCTCTAAAACATTGATTGTCTTGTAAAGGACTGCATCTCATCATTATAGTTCTAAGATAATTGTATTAAGATCCAAGATGTGATAATTCATTTATTTGGTTAACAGGTTTCTTCAGGACCCCACTAACTTTTATTCCTTAGCATTGATATAAAAATATCACTCCTTTGATGAGGCATCCTTACGGATTTATGAATGAGAGTTACATTATACTTTGGGTTGACATTTTTATGTTTTAACCTTAGTATGACATCAGCAAGTGAATTCAAAAGGTTATGTATTTTGTTCTTGAATATCTTCAAGATCTATAGATGTCCATTACTTTTAGTAAGAAGAGTTATTTCTCTAAATAACAAGTTTTAAGCAACAATGAAGTGTTTTAACGGGGACAACAAATAAATTTTACAGTTCTCTTCTCTAGCTTGGTTTATAATATGCTTCATTTAGATATTAATCAAATTTCAGAAATTAATCAAGACTAATGGGTATTCAACCCTAATCTGGTAAATAGTTATGTCTTGAATACCTTCTAGGTTGGAACTATATTGAGTGTATCCATGACACATGAAAATTTCTAACCTTGATCGATTTTGGAGGTAGAGTAATTAAAGTTATCTGAAATCAAACAATATGAATATAGTTTGTTTCAACACAATAGACATACCATAATAGTATGGTATTCTATGAGTATTAGAATTGTGAGACTCCATCAGAATTCCTTAGATAACTTAATTCTCTATGGATCAAATACTTGTCAATTGGGTCGAGCCAAATTGAATACACAGTATTTTACAACCAAGTGCATGCTATAATGTATATTTCTTGAATAAGTACATTAATCAGTTCATGTTGCTCAAAGATAGACAGAAACGTTCATGTAATTATTTTGATCATGTGTTTACAAGAAAACAAAACATGTCAAATACATTATATGTCTTAGAATGATTCAAGGACCTTATGTTAACTCTATGTTCATGTGTTTCAAGAAAACAGAACATGTCAAGTTATATGTTACAAGTCTTTGAATAATTTAAGGACCTTATTGTTCATGTGTTAACAAGAAGACATAACAATTTTACTACTTACTTTATGTTATGAGTCATTGAAAAATTCAAGGACTTTATAATTATGTCTTAGCAAGAACATAATCATACTAACTAAAGTAATTATTAAAGCAAACTTTGAGTTCATAGTAATTTCAAGTTAATTTCATACTTCATAATTATGATTATACAATTAACCATAATTATTTTTACTAAATCATAGTCAATAAGTTGAAGTATCTTTATATTATATCTTGACATTTAAATGTAATAGGGCAACAAACATCTTGTGTGTTTAAGTCCTAGTAGATTTATTAGTTTTCTTACCTTGCTGTCAAGAGAAACTAATTAATCATATTGATGTATGTTGTTCCTCGCACACACTTAGGATTTCTCCCACTTGTGTACGGGACAACATTATCTAAAGTAGAAAAACCATACGACAAGCGTTCGATTGTTCAATCAATATGATAGTGTCATAGATATTACAAGTAGATTTCAAACCATAATCTTGAATAAGAATTGTGGACGTAATATTCTATTAGATACGTTTCAGGAAAGCAACGATAACGTTTCAGGAGAGCAACAAGTAGTTATCCTATAAAATAAAATGCAATCTTCCTTTAGACAATGGTTGTTCATATTTGGAAAGTAATATATTATTTCAAATCAAGCTTAGAAATAATTATGGGCAACTAACAAAGAAATGAATCTTGTGGCTCCCACTGAATTTGACAACCTCACATGAATGTCTTTCAGTAGTAAAACGCAAAGCTCCCACTGGATTTGTCAACATTGTAAGTGTTACATCACCAGTAGAAAGCGAATAGCAATTTATTTACTTTCCTACTCTCTTAGAATGCCTACAAGTAGCAATGTACTTAGGTATTGTACATAGTATATGAAGTTCTACATATGTGGATGAGGGACTAGTCATCATGTATTCATTAACTTGAATATTTAGCATGCATTTCCTCCTTAATCTATCTGTCTAACCACAAGGGTGTCTAGCACTATAAGGAATAAATCAAGTCCAAGAAAAAATACCTAGAATACCTGCTAGTATTTTTCTTTACTCGTTGCGGTTTAAACTCATACATCGTGACAAGTGAAAGATGTCATTATTTGGTAGCTATAGATACAATGTTCTCTAGTTACACAAATATTTTATCATTCCAAGATTTCAGACCTAGAAAAGGGCAATGAAAAATTAAAAGTGAGTTTAAATATAATTGAGGAAAAACTTCAATTATAACCCTATCTTATTCTTGTCAATCAATGAGAAGAGATAGGAGTAGTCTCACTCTTCTTACCAGGAAAAGAGACTTTGTTTGTCTTCTATGAGAAAACAAACTTTTGTTTACGAATTATGTTGCAATAACACAATTAACCAGAACATAGAAAGTTCTATTTAGTATTTTTGATAATTAAATTCTTAAAAGAATTAACTACCCAATTAATTAAATATAAGGACTAAGGATCCAACTTGACCTCCACTTATATCGATGTCTGGACCAGTGAGTAAAACAAGTTAGGGCAAGAGGTAAGCGACGAGCCGTTAATTGCATTGTAATGCAAATCTTAGATTTATAAGACTTTTGCATTAGTATAACTCATATAGTAATGTCAAATGCATATTTCGTCTCATTTAGCCTTCTGGGTCCCGAGGTTGACCAGGTAATCGATTTTTAAGTCGACCAAGAGAATGATGCGAAATTGAAAAGAGTTTCTGACAATGGATAAATTCGCATGGGTTGAAAGTCCTGAGGGTCTGACCAGAGAAGCAATCCAAATGCTCGTGTTTAGTTTTGGCTGGCAAACTTAAATTTCATATAAGGGTTATCACATAAATTTACCCAAATATGTGAAAAAAAACGTGTACAAGAAGCATGCAAAACATCTTGTAGCACAAGTTAAGAAAACATTTTGTTAACCTTTTTAGTATAGACATCATTTTGTCAATTGTTCTCGGTAGCTCCATTTTGGACGCACAAAGAAGCGGAGAAAACAAGTCAGCGCGAAGCTTATTAAAAACCTGACTTCTTTTGGGGTGTCGTAGCTACACCCGCCTTAAACTTATTTATAGTTTGTTCAACAATGGGTGAGCCGTACTTCCAATTGACTAATGATGTTATTATATGTTAAGAAACCCCTTTTGTTAACATTAGTTTTATAGTTGCCAATATGGTGGGATTACAAATTGATCAAACCCTATATCGTACTCCTACATGCGTCCGAAGACACAAGTAATTCCAATAATTCACCTCTTATGTCGAAGCATGTGTGGGAGCGGGGAAGATTAAAGATCAATTCAACCCCTTACTGGCGCATTGTAAAACTAAAGCTTTACAAAATCAAATTCATAGATTTAGTCGTTTAATTTGTCCAAAAACCCCGGTTTCGCAAATCACACATAACTGGTCAAAAGAGTATGTTACATGTTGTAATAGAGGAATGTTTAATCCAAATTTCTCTATAAGTATAAGTCCGTATTATTTTAGAGTTTCATAAAGTCTATTTGCAATATTTAAGCATCATATGACATTTACATATAAAGCAATTAAAACAGACAGAAATTCAGAGTAAAATTAAAGACAAACTCTTATAAAGAAAGCAGTAATCATATAATGCCTCGAGTTCTCAAAAGAGTGTTCCCCAATTGAAGAACCATAAGACTCTCACTAGGTTTTCTGCTAAAGTGCCTAGATCGTCACATCCATCATATAACATGATTTGCGTTGGGGTGGGGGGGGGGGGGGGGGGGGGGGGGGGGGGGGGGGTTTACAAGCAGGATAAAACAAGAATAGTGTAAACATGTATACTTAATTAATTTAATTTTAATTATTCTTATTTTCAAGTAACATTTGCAATTAATTCATAGGTGTTTATTCATTATTTATGGAAGGATTGCATTTCTATTGCACTATTTTCCAATATAAACAATAAATAAACTAGATTTCATGCAGCCCTAGCGTGTTTAATTATGTGTGTAACCCATAATACACCAAACGAGTTGGCTCGTGATGCCACTGTTGGGATTTGATAATCTATAACCATTAATAACCACGAGTACGCAGCGGATATGGATCAAGTATGATGCATATGATTAACACACAATAAATAAACAAAAGGAAAACATAGGAAACTAACCCTTGAAGTCAACAACGAATGAAACTTAGTGGATAAGCTTCCACCTCTACGAGTGCTCATACAAACACGTCTAACAAGTACCGAGTACGCCCGAAATGCTAGCCATGCTTCACGTATAACCCAAACAACCTTTGTGTACCAAAGTAACCTGAATAAAGTCCCAAATACCACCCTTGTATATTGTACCAAAAATCAGGAAACTTGATCTAGGGTTTCACCGAATTCGGTTCCACCGAATTAGAGCAGGAACAACCAAAATTCAATAAAACAAAACCCTAGTTAAATCTAATTGTTGGCACGCCTTGACAACCTTCAAACCAAAGTACTATACTTCCTAGATTAGCCTTGGGATCGAATCACACTAAGATATAACCCTAAAGGTTAACCGAAAATGACCAGTAAGTTTAAAGGAAAACCGAAAATCAAAGAACCCAATTAGGGTTTTTATATTCGGCTGGTATGATTAAGGAAAGGGGGAAAACGAGTTTCTGTGTTTCTTAGGGTTGTTGTATCATCTGATATGAGCTAGGGTGAAGGGTTTATTTATCCTTTCAAGCCCTACTCATGATAGAACTCAAACACCCTCTTTGAACCTTATCACAAGTCTTCCTTTAATCCTTATCATACTAAAATGTATCTAGACACTCCCCTTGAACCTTCTAGGCCGGCTACTAACTTAGGAGACCCATAGGATTCATGTCTTGACATTTTAGGTCCTTTGGTGTTTAACGTGTGTGCCCCCAATAGGCTCACACATTTCTATTTGTATTTGAGCTAGTCCAACTCACATAATCCAACATTAGCTCCTATGTGATTGCCTTATTTCAAGTCACTTAGTCATAGGTGATCACAAATAGAAAATTGTTCAACAGTTTTCATATATCCAAAGTACAAAAACTTAAACATAGGCAACATGAGAATCGTGGGGATACTCGCATGAAAAAAAACTTTAAGAGATTTAAGTTGAAAATAACCATCAAGGAACCATCTTTGCTGGAAGACTTTCCACCCAAATGTATGCCTTATATTGCCTAAATTAGTTCGTATGTACTAAAACTTAAATGTATGACTAAGTACTATGTAAACGGGCGTCTGATTTTATTTTAGATGGACATGGGGTATAGAGGAAGCAAAGCCCTCGAAACTTTCAAGCATTGGGACTAAAAGCACAAAACAGCAATATCGTATCTGTATCGTAAGTGCCAGGTATATTGTGCTAATCTATACTATTATATAAAGCATTTAACAATGTGGTCCCGTCAAAAAAGATAAGATAAGGAGGTGCAATTTGACCACTCCATCTTATTATAGAAAATCACATCAATATTGACATGATGACCCTTCTGTTAATTAAAAAATCGAGCTTTTATTTCAATTAGACATATCTTTTTTATCTATTATTATATTTATGATTTAAATTTCACCAAATTTTTTCTAAAATTTCGTGATCTTTATTCAACAACTATTTGGCTTTTAGCTTTTCACATTTTTGTGGTGTGTTTATTTTAATTTTTTTTAACAACTTTAACTATTTAATATGAATACAAGATTCGTAAAAGGATATATACTTTTTAGGAGACAATGTTTTGATGGTTAAAAAATCTGAGTGACGTCTTTTAGCAAAGATATGTTAATATACTTGTTTCTAAGAAAGCTACGAAACCCAACAAATGATTCTCTAAGCGGGTTTTGAAATTGCTGAACGAGTTGGGTTACATATTTTTAATCGCCGCCGCTATGCGCGGGTATCCAACTAGTATTTAAAAAATAATACTACAAATGTACTTATGACATCAGCATTATTTTTATTTAATTCAAAGATGATGTGAGCCGAAAACTTTTTTTAATAGTATTAATCAAGGTTATAAATAGCGTGAGGCGTAGCGTGGCGGCATGACCAAGCCTCACGCCTTATTAGCCATGGCGACTCATGACGTTTTTTAAAGCGCGACTTAAGGCGGCACAAAATATAAAAATATTTATAAATTTATATATTTATATCATATTTCAAATATATTGAGTTTATAAAAATGTCATACATACATAAGGAATAAATTCAAAAAACTATATTTGCATCTAATCTTTTTCATTTCTATAAAAAAACGATTTTTATTGAAATTTAATTTAAAAAAGCCTTCACGCATCACGCTTTATCGCGCCTTATCACGTTTTTTCACATCTCATCTCACGTCACGCCTTAAGTCTAAGCCTTGGTCTATTGCGTAGCGTGAAGGTCACTCGCGTCTTTGCGAGACCTTAGCGGCGCCATGATGTGCCTTTTAGAACCATGTTATTAATAGATAGAAAAATAGATAGATATGGATTGTGAGTGTGGTGTAAGAAAGTAGGGTTCATAGTGGGTATCATTCTCTCAAACCAGCATTCAATATTAGGAAAAAAAAATTCTCATAAGAATCATACCAACATTCAATAATAGAAATGAATGAATTCCTTCCCTCCAAAAGTCATGTATCAAACGCTTCCTAATTAGTTTGTAGAATAAGTCAACTCTTAAGTTTATGTATTGATTCCGATACTGTTTGGTTTAATGATTAGATTTTGGGTATCAAAACTAACACATCACGCTCATCTCTATTGATGAAGTTATCTTAATAAAAAAGGAATATCCCGTCCAAATCAACAACTTATAGAATTCCTGCGACAAATAAACTAATGATATATAGAACAGAATATCTCAAATCTAATACATGCATAACTTTCAAATCCAAATATTTGAAAGATCCGACAAACAAGAAAAAGCTGAATAGAAAGACAAACATACAAAAGAGATGAATATGAACAAGAATAAAGATGTGCAGAAGAACTTCTAATATGCATGTAGATCATAAACAATCGAGAACAAAAGAGGAAGAAATAGTAGAAACATTATGCAGAAGATGATATGATTAATTGCTTAAAAATGTATTATACTTACCACTTTTTGTCATTGTGTGTAGAGTACTATTTTTTGTGTCATTGTGACAACAAACTTTTGAATTCGTGCTATTGTGTGTATTTTGTAGCTATTTTTGCATGTAAAATGGCTATTTTACCCTTTAAAATTTGAAAAAAATGAGGGTAAAATGGTCACAATATACACGCAATAGCACGAATTCAAAAGTTTGGTGTCACAATGACAAAAGAAATAGTACTATACACACAATGACAAAAAGTGGCAAGTATAATACATTTTTAGGCAATTAACCCAAGATGATACTAGTAAAATCTTTGAAAATATAAGACCCGCATATATAGATTTGACGTGGTTTGATTCATGGCCATATATTTAACTAGTTTCAAGGCCCGCCCGTTGGGCGGGGAGATTTAAGGTATTGTTGGAAGAAATATTTATATTTAGATAGTTGTTCGCTATTGTTTTTTGTTGTTATAACTATTGTGTATCATTAGGTAAGTTATGGTTGATGTAATGTGGACAAATAAATGTAATTAGATAGTTGTTCTTTATTGTTTTTGGTTGTTGCAACTATTGTGTATCATTAGGTAAGTTATGGTTGATGTAATGTAGACAGATAAATGTAATTAGCAAGAGAGTTTATAAAATAATATTGTGAAACATAGATGTAGCAAAGAATAAATATGATATAACATCGTATAATTTGTTATGAGCTAACTTAATAGAAATACTAATTAATATTATTTACGAAAATATTTTTTTTGAACGGCATTATTTACGAAAATATAGTCATTAAAAAAGGCAAATGTTATATGGTGCGTACCATAATTATATTTGATAGTTCGATATTGTTTTGGTTGTTCTAACTATTGCCTATCTAACTTCATCGAATTTACATTTGATAGTTCGATACTGTTTTGGTTGTTCCAACTATTGCATGTCTAACTTCATCGAATTTGTCTTTAATGTTATCTAGTGCGTACGATAATTATATCATTTACACCACATAGTTGTTCAATTATGTTTTGCGTGTTGCAATTTAAAATAAATAACATCATGAATACTGCTTATGTTAATCAAAAAACTTATACTACTTATGTTTTATAAGTTAAAATTAACCGATGGTTGATGAATGTTGTAAAAAAACGTTAGTGCTTAAAGAAATTTAATTTGAAGCGATGTTCAGTAATGGAAACTTTTTTATTAGTTTAACGAACAATTCATATATACAATAGCACACCACACACTATGCAAAATTGTGATATTTCTTCATTAGAATCAACCCATGACATACCATGGGTCAAACTGACATGCAAAATATAGGTACATGGCACGCAGATACCGCGATCCAACAATTTTAATTGAAATTGCATGCTAATATGGCGATGACATACCATAGGTCAAACTAACAGGCAAAATATGGGTACATGACAGGCAGATACCGCGATCCAACAATTTTAATTGAGATTGCATGCTAATATTACAAGAAAAATGAATAAAAAACCAAACCAACAAAAGAAAGAAATTATCTTGCATACGGATTACGTTACACATACTTGAGCTTAAACCTTCTTGTACTTTTAAGGGGTTCAAATTATGATTACAAAACAAATTTGCATATATGGTGACACATACTTAGGCTGAGGTCCTATCCAACTTTTAGTGGCTTGACATTAAAATAATAAAACAACTACTAACATATTACAACTCAACTGTAAGATATGAATGTCAATCGAAGCATTACCCAAACACACAATTTATGGTCTACCATAACACAATCCATCCTAAAAATATAAATTAGATTTAGGCTATAAATTAGAAGTCTTGTACAAATATAAAATGAGTTATAGAAGTTGAACTTATTATGTGCTTCAGACTCAGACTCAGGTGAGAACATATGCTAATTATATTCAGAATAAACTACATGGAAGAAACGTGATTTAGAAATATAATACTCCTTATATGTATATCATATGCAAGTGTTATGAACCTTGAGTTGATAATGTCTAATTTTCAAAACTTGCAACGGCCTAATGTACGGTTAACATACCAGATGAGTTGATAACTTATAAAGTATCAAGCCTGCATGCTGTTGGATATTTGGTTTTGCTTTCATATTCATATATGCTCCTGTATTTTATGTTGTAATGGTTAATTAACCCCTTACTATAGGCAAGATATAATAGTGGGCTTCGCCAATGAGGAAATGAGCATGTTATAAAATGTAAAACTTGATCATAAACTATTTTTTTCAGATTTCGGGTTAGTATAACATACATGCATTTTCTTAGAATATTGACTATAGGAATGTTATGGAATAAAATAAAAAGTTGCTCATCAGAAAATTTCATTAGAACTCAGCAACCACCACATTATTAACGGATAAGATAACAGAAATAATAGTCTTAACCAGAAACAGTTGCTAAAACAGCGATAACTGCATATGTAACTTTGATCGTACTATTTACATTCTATCACAATACTGCTAAAGGAAGTGAATCAGCTTCAAAACTTACATCATCTATGTAAAGAAACCCTAAGCTTTAGTAACCGATACAAGTAAAAATCAGCTTAATATGCACTATGTTTCAAGTAAGAAGTAGTTTTGTACGCGCTTATGTATGTGTGTGCGCGCGCGCGTGTGTAAGAGATAGGGAACTTGCAGCATAAATAACAATTTCAAAGGTCACAATTACATCATAATAAAACAAAACACCTCCAAAAACATGCATCAATAATTAACAAATCAAACTAAATAAAGTTTATAAGAAACTTACACATCTTTCATTAGTACCAGGATAACCATTGAGAATCTTCCTCCATAGCCTCGGTTTCATGTTCTTCCGCCTCATCTAAAGCCACAAGTTAAAGTTAATATAAAACTAATTGAGTAGTTTTATGATTAACAAACTTTTTTTTCTAAAATACTCATGATATACCATCTGGTTATGCACAGGCTCTTTAGTGAGGGTCTTCTCTTCTTCTAGAATCTAAGATAGGAAAATTAACAACCATAATAAGCACATCAGTAATGTTCTCAATCCGTTAACTTATTACCAACCACTTGCAAATTAACATTAACAATTTCATATGAAGGAACTGAAACAAACATCTAATACACATCATAATATAATTTTGCTAAGTAGGCTTGTATAAGTTTCGAAATATGTTTAATGAACATTTTCTTATGTGGTTTTTAGAACTTGAGCACTTGGCACATTCAAAAGACTGGCTAAATATAGTATTAGCAAACTTACTTTTTCAACACGTAATGTCCAGTATTGATCATTTATATTCTCAATCTTTTTAGTCTGTGGAAATATCTGTAATGGAAAGAAAGTCAAGCTGGTCAGCATTCAAGTTACACCAAATTAACGGAATAATCATAATTGAGAAAGTACAACGGGCAGGCTTCATATACAGTATTGTCTAATAAAAATACATGTTCCATTCGTACATTTGATCTGCTGTTTTGAGCTCTACATATTTCCATCTCATTTAGTCTTGCGCACAACACTTTTAAAGATTTTGCCTTTAGCTATCAAACCAAATGGAAAGAGAAATGAACTTTTCAAGATTATATATAATAATTGTAGAAAGTTTATTTAGGATGAATTACCATTTGTTGTGACCTCTCATCTTGTATAGCAACTGTGAGGCCCGATGAAATATGGGTGATCATATCAACACATCCACCTGATGTGTATGTATTTATTATCAAGTCCATATTCCATAGTTGAACATCTACCTGCAAAACCCAAGTAATATGAATCATAAGTGTCTTGTCATGAGCATATAGCAAAATAATAACTGTTGTAGCAATTCATCACCTCATTTGCCTACTTAGAATACGACATAGTTTTTTAGTATTGCTATCCACTTCCACATGAGTAAACACGTTTTCCTAAATAAAAACTATTACCCATAACTGTAAGTCCGTGTAAGTATATACAAATGATGTAAATTCAGTTATTTTTGGCGAAAGGATCAAGAAAAAGCGAATAGCAATTAGAAAGTGCATTAAAAAAATCTTACCACCATGGATATATACACGTCTAGTTTGTTTAGATTTGCATGCATATAAGAGACATCATTCGCAGTATTAGCACCAGACCATTGCTTATCCCAAGTATTAACATCAGGCCATAGCTCCCTATAAGCTGATAGTTGTTCAAATGAAAACGGCTAACCTATAGGTGTTTAAGCAAGTGACACATAAACTGATTAGTTAAAACATTCAATGATCAACTTTCATTTAATAAACTCAATTGAAGGGTACATACACCAATGGCGAAATAGATGCTTACAGTATAATCACCAATGACCCAAAGAGCGAAATAGATGCTTAAAACATTCTTACATGAACTCTGGTGTTCTCATCAGTAGTGTACCTTTGTTGGTGTCGGTTGCCTAATGTTTTTTCAAGTTAACTTTCTTTTAACGTATATCAGAACACCCTGTGCAATTTAGACAGATTCACTCACAATTTTTGGGTATCTATACTACTATACAAAACATTTA
>BQNB010023682.1:4173-61540 GCA_026074375.1 Tanacetum coccineum | reverse complement strand
GTAGTAAAACATGGGGCTATGAACTCACCTTAGCAAAATGAGCAAATGATAATCAAGCAAGTAAAAGATGATATAGAAATCAAGCCGCGACTTAGAATAATAACGCGTCTCAGAAACACAAAAAGTATACCAAGAATTGCACAATATGTTCATCACCAAAAGACATCCATGTGTGTTTGCTTTTGTTTGATTATCAAATCATGACGAGATAAAATCATATAGTTTTTTGTTAAGTTTCGGCGTTTAACCAAAAATTACTATTTTTAGAAAGTTTCTGTTTTAGGAAAGTTTTTAGTTTCGGGACGTTAATACCATCCCCTATATTTATTAAGTTTCCATATTTTTAAAACGTACTAACTAACCTTAATCACTTAACTTCTAAGTCCGATCTGCTAAATTTTACCAAACTTACTATTTTTAGTAACTTTATTGCTTTTCCTAAAATATGCTAACGGAGTCTTTAAATGATACTAATCAATAGGTATGTGTTACTATATGTTTCGCTAGTGTTTAGAAAGTCCAAAAATGTTCAAAAGTGTTCGAAAACTCATTTTACTATTCACATCAGCACACTATTCATTTGGTTTTGCCGAAAAATGTTTCAAATTTTAAATCAAATGTTTCAAGTTTCATTTGTCTATTCATTTGGTTTTGCGATATATGAAAAACTATCTATTCGAAACGAGCTCTTCAAAAACTACTTTTACGCATAATGAAAACGTTTTTAGGTTGACCAAAACCTCAAAACAAATTCGGGACAGCAAACACTTTTTGTCAAAAACGCAACCAAAATCCACCCAAACTTCACAATAGTGCCTAATCTAGCCTAATCTCCATTCACAACTAATCCACAACAAAACCACACCTAAATCTAACCTAATCCCTTCATTTCTATTGTTGCAACACACTCATTCAACTCTCATCTCACTAAGAACATAATATTTAACTAGTGAAATAAAATAGTATCATTATTTATGAAATCTGTCTTTAAATATTTCAAAAATAAAAACACAACAAGGATGTATGGATCTTGAACATATAACATAAGAAAAATCACAAAGAAAGATTCAAGATACTTACAAGAATGAAGAACAAGAAGCAATAACACAAGATCTATACCCAAAATCACTAATCTTGAAAAACCACCAAATAATAACCCAAACACTAATTGGAGATCTTGTGAAAACCTCTTAAATCAAAGAACCACTACTTGCAAACCCCTTATAACCTTAGAAATAGAACTTAGAAAGAATGAATCTGAATAGAAATCAAAGTATGGATATTATTATTCTAAATTTGGCCGTGAGCAAGAGAAGAAAAAGATAAAGATAGTGATTTTTGAGGCTAAAAAATGAGAATGAAACCTAAGTTAGAAGTAAGTATGGATTTATATGACAAGATTAGTTAAGGAGCATAACAATCAACAAGTGGTAACCAGTCTAAGTGATCAACGCACACCAAAGAGTGTGTGTGGAGGTTCGGATGGCAAACACAAAGAGGGAGGGGTTCAAGCTTAAATCACTAACCAACTAGTCACTTATAAATTAAATAAGATTTCATGTTATAACATAGTGGAGAAGTGGTCCTCCTGGATGAATGAAGACAAAGAAGTGTAAAACTTACATGAGAGTGCAATGGAAGATGACTACAAAAGGTCACTTTCATGCATTGATGGTGTTTTATTTTTGAAATTCAAACTAGAGATAAATGATGCTCTTTGATTTATTTAAGTGTGTATGCGTGTGTTTTGAGTAGAAGGGGAGGGATGAACGAAATTTTTGACTTAAGAACATGAGATGGACGATAACTAATACCATGCCTTTCCTAAAATCCCTCTATATAACCATCATTCTTCTCCATATCAAATCTACCCTCCTCTCTTATATCTTTCATCAAGATCTCAATATCATCCTCTAGCAAATCCACTCATGATTACTCTAGAAAACACCAAAGGGCTATTCTTGAGCCTTGGAGAAAAAGTCATAATCGCCCACCATCACCACCATCTTCACCACAACCTCAACCACCTATCATGGGTCATCCTCTTTTCTACAACTATCATGACTATCATGGATCAACTTATATTTGTTGCTTCCATAATCGTAACATCCATTTAAACCATCGAGATGAAATGAACATTATGTTTGCTCATCTCAAGTATCTTCTAACCACCGCCTTAACAACCCATTTTCCACCTCCACCATAGACCATTTTCAAATGGCTTAATAATGGAAAATCCAATGACATTTTGTTTAAAAAGTCATTCTCTATGAATCATGAATCATTTAAAACTTATGTAGTATCATGTCTCTTTATCTTGTATTAGCTCTAGTTTTACTTTGCATCAATGTATTTGTTGGTTGTGCTAATATATGAGTTTTTTGTTAGTGGAATGAAACTCTTTTTTTGTTAATTTAAATGCAATATGTTACCTTGAAAGATATTTGTCTTGCACTTGTACTTCTAACTTTGTTTTGTAGCAAAACAATTTTCGTAAGATCGATCCCTTGGTGCCCCGAACAAGGGGGAGCACACATCAAGGGGGAGTCTTGATATCGTCGATTTCTTTCTTCCTTCAACAAACTCGACGATCATTCTTTTTGAATTCGACAAAAAGGGGGAGAAATGGAACATAACTCATTTAATAATTTGACATCTTTAATTTTATTTAAAATGAGTTTATATTTTGTCATCATCAAAAAGGGGGAGATTGTTAATACAAATAATGCTCAAAAACGTTATTTATATTTTTTGACCTCTCAACGTTTTGATAATAACAAAATGTAAAAACGTTTACAATAAAAATAAACGTTTACAAATTATTAAATGTAAAATTTCATTTCTAAGATTAGTGATCACTTAAGGTATGGACAAACAAAATAATTAAGCATGATTAGTGATCAAGAAAATATTTTTCTCTTAATCCTCACTTTTAATTCTACAAAAGTATTTTCTCAAAAATACATTTACAAAATATTTTCTAATTAAAATAAAAAGTTTTATTAAAAACTTAAAATTTGAAATTCAAATTTGAAAGTCAAATTTTCCCCCCAAAACGGAAGCTTCTACACCAGATACAACCTTCCCCACAAAAAGACAAAAAAGGGAGCGGAGTCTAGGCGGCGGCCCCCTTATATATAAGGGACCGCCGGGACCGCCCCCAGATAGCCGTTGGGATTCCCTGCCTATAAATACTGGCCGGGACCGCCACATATGACCACTGGGATATCTGTCTATTAAATATGCTCCAATTCCGAGCAGAAAAATATTTCCTCTTTGCGTGATGAAATTTTTCAAGTCTTCGCTGTCTCTCTATAATACTTCTTTTCTTATCTAAACTCTTGATTTCTAACAATTTAGATCCTTGTTTTTTTTTTTAAGTGATTTAATTTATTTCTTATTCATCTTTCCTCTCTATCTAGTGTAGAGAATGAACACTTGTATTTCGTCAAGAAACAATGTGTTGGATTAGTGATCTTATCTTCGTTTCTATGTTCCAAACATCCATTTGTATTTGATTATCTTGTGTATTTGTGTGATTTGGATATTGTGTAGATCCGATTGTGTAGATCTTGTGAGTGTGTATATCTTGTGAAGTGGTAGATTGGTTATAGCTAAGATTAGGAATCGACATTTAGCTTAGTGTCGGAAAATAACGTAAGCGACGTGTAAACGGTTATCTCCGCCTAAAGGGAGCTTGTTGAGATAATGAAATCTCGAGTCGGATACTCGGGGAGTGGAGTAGGGCGAAGAGGTACTTCGTAGCCGAACCACTATAAAATATTGGTGTTTTGGTTTGGTTGTTTCTTTCCTTATCTCTTTACATTATTATTGTTGTTATCTAGTTTTAGTTTAGATAGTTATTGCTTGTTCATATTGTGAATTAGTTAAACATATAACTCGGATCTAAACATTTTTGAAATCAAACTTTTAAAAACAAAAACGAACCTGTAAACTATTCAACCTCCCTTCTAGTTTTCACATGTGCCAATACAAAGGCGGTAGCTAATAGATTGTGGAGGTATGAGGTTAAAGTAGCTTACAATGACCCGTAGTCGCAAGTTATTAAAAGATGAAAACACCATCGAATTTTAAAAACCGTTTACATCATGTTAAGAAAATGTAGTTATATTAAAACACACCTTATAAATTTTTTGGGCACTTGTTTGAATTATTGACAATGTTTATTATATTATACTATATAACATTTATCCAAGTTGAAGGGTGAGCCGACATTGTTGCAAAGCCGCCGAGCTCGAGGATTGGCGTGGGTGCAATGTGGAGTCGCGGCTTGAGCTGTCACTGACTTCCTCAACAACTAAGCAGCGTTCATAGCATGTTTCATGTATCTAATCTAAAGAAGTGTTTATCCGACGAGCCATTGGCAATTCCGTTGGATAAAATACACATTGATGACAAACTCCACTTCGTTGAAGAGCCAGTGGAAATTATGGATCGTGAAGTCAAGCGGTTGAAGCAAAGTCGCATCCCTATTATCAAAGTTCGATTGAACTCTAAGAGAGGTACTAAGTTCACATGGGAACCTGAAGATCAATTTCGGAAGAAATATCCGCATATCTTCACAAAAACCGCACCCTCGACAAGTGCCGCATCTTGAGCCTTGCGGACAAGGATCCTTTAACGAGGGAAGACCATAACAATTCGTTATTTTAGGTCATTTTGCGACTTCATTCTTGCCATTATTTATTTTTAAGGATTTACGCGTTCACTTTTAATTTTTATCGTTTAATTAAATCGCGTAAACTAAAAATCAACATTCAACGTAAACGGACATCAAACAAATAAGAGTTTACGATAAGCAAGTGTTATATAATTATTACGAGGATAATTTATAACTTTTCATATTATATTTTTATTGGTTACGTAAAATGTTTACGTTTCGCGTATGAGCTTTCGTGCATGCATGTAAACTATACCACCTTTACCAATACCCACAACACTTATACACTATCAAAATTTAATCATTTCTTTCCTTATAACTTAAATAAATCAGCCCATGTATTATTTATACATAAATACTACTTAATATATATATACTACAAGATATTTCTAAGCAAGTTGCAATGAATGACCAAATTTTTCCCACTTGCCTTACACCCTCTTACAACCCACACCTTTGCAGCCTAAAACACTCTCCCATGCATGCCTTGGTCCCCTTAAAAGCTCATTTCATAACCATACTTGTTACCACTTAACCAAACTAAGAAAAATATATAGTTAGCTCTTCAAATTTTCCAATAAATAGCACTCTAATTCACCTTCATTTCTCACACAAAAACAAAAGCTACTCACTCTTTTCTCTCCCTCCTCTATCAACAAAATATCAGCAACAAAGATTGTGGGTTCAAGGTTTTGGGTATTAGTTATTTTAGAAGCTTGGGTATTGATAAAACTAGGATTTCATAGTTTAATCTTCGAGTTTATATTTCACTTATCATCTCCATCTTCAAGTAAGCTTATACCACACTTATTCATACTTTTTTACACTCTATATATCATATAGCATCCATCTTATATCACCCATGTCATGTTAATACTTAAAAACAAGAATTTCGTATGAAAAGACACAACTATCTGATGTATGCGTTTTATTTTGTAGAAAACAACTTAAAATGAATTTTTAACTTAAAACTTTGTTACTACACTTCATTTTAAGTCCACCTCAATGTTATGTTCGAAACCTAGACCCAACGATAATAATCTCGTGACTTAATTATTAATATCACAAGTTTTAGAAAAATAATAATAATTGAAAAATGGGTACTTTAAGACTAAACCCGACCACTCTAGGATGGGTTTGAGTGTCGGGACAGTAGTGGAACTTATAAAGGACACTATGAAGTGAATGTAGCAATTTGAACCACTAAAAATGGATGTCGGATGAGCAAGATACGACTGAATGAAAATCTGTAAAATTACATATAAAGCTGTCAAAAAGAATGAAAAGTCATGGGCTGCATACTTTAAGCTAGAATTCAAGGCCTTTAGTGTTACAATTAGATTCTGTGATAGTTTAGGTTGTTGTAGTCGGGGCGAGTGGCTTTCCACAGCCCCTAGAATCACTAAAAAGGTGTAGATTTGAGAAAGTTATTGTCCGCCAAAACACTGACCTCGCATCTATTACATGCTGAAATAACCTGAATTTTTGCCAAGTCTGGAAAAAGGCAAATCTTCATGACCAGCATACATGGGCACTATTTTCAAGGTAGTTAATGTCCGAGTTGGTTAAAATGATAACTGGCTTTAAAGTAAATAACTTCTAGTTTTCAGAAACCCCAGACTCGCATTTTTAGGATCTATGACGAAGGAGCTATTAGTCGATGAAGTAGGTAACTCGTAAATATTTGGAACTTTTAAAAATATAAAAATAAATATTCTACTTTTCCAAAATCCACGTTTTAACTTGTAAAACTTAAACGCAACTGTGTTTGGGTGATGTAGGACTGATGTTATGCATTTGCATCATTGCATGCTGTTTTCATTATATTAAAAGTATATTATTAATTTAGGTTGCGGTTAGAGTTTACGTGCATCATTTCTCGTGCTTACTTTTCCATTGCCCTTAATACGAAACCGGAACAAAAGAAACGATAAAACGAAGTAAAACGATAAAGAATGGAGGTTTTATAAAACCTTGTGCACTATTTTTACTTTTATACATTATTTTATAAAACAATTAAACTACTTATATAGTATTATTATATAACCAATAAAAATATTAAATCATATATTATTAACAAATAATACATTATTGAACAAAAATAATAATTTTTTTACGGATACAAATACATATACCTTTATTTAAAAAGTACAATTTAAATATTGTTTTGACATTTTAAATTAAACAAAAGCTATTAGGTGGTGGTGTAACTATATAACTTGTGATGTTGTATTTATATAAAATACATGATACTCATACGGCCTATAATTAATTAGGTTGCATTCCGATTTTCCGAGACGATTTACATACTTGATTTAGATAATCAACCATTCACTTGTGGTGAGTTCATAGCCCCACTTTTATACAATTACAATGATTTACAACTTTGGGGTGAGAAAAACATGCCATTGTTTTTACAATTTGGTAACGCCCCAAAAAAAAAAGTACAAACTTTTAAACAAAATTACGAGTTTGCCTAAGTTGCTATAACCCACTATGCCCATGAATCATGAACTGTTAATTACTAGATTGTAAGAGCGAATGTTATGAATAGATCTATTTAGGATTGACATCCCTGTTCGGGTGAGTAACGCTCACTAGTTTCAGAGGTACCAAAACAACGAATGTATACCATGTTGGAATAATTTGGATGTTGCGGGTTGATCATCTACACGGGCATATTATTTGCATTAATTTGCATACATATATGTTGTAGCTTCAGTGCATGAGCTTAGTGCATTTCGTAATTACTTTTGTGATATTGTATTCGTTACTTATCATACACTTGGAAATATTGTAGTCCTACTTTATACATAACTTAAACCTATGAATTCACCAACTTTATGTTAACGTTTTAAAGTATGTTTTTCTCAGGTCAATAAGGTACAAGACAAGGGTACATTGGTGGTCGTTATTTTGGATGTCATTGCATAAAGATTTAGAAGCATTACATTTTGGGGATAATTTGTTATGTTTTAATATCTTTACATTTACAAGTGAACATCTTAAGCCTTGAGCTTTTGTAACAAACAAGTTTAATAAATCTAATGTATCATTTTTAAATGACTCATTTAGAGGTCGTTCTCATATCTTGTGCTATTGATCTATGAAGGAACACTCTCAGACCCATATTCCGCTGAGCAGGATACAAACAGCATGACAAGACTTTTCAATCATTCTTACACTTTTTAACATGCATGTTTAGTTAATTTCCATGTCCCTAACAATATTATCAACCTTAATCATGACCTATAAGCATTATCGAAGAATACAATGAAAAGGCCAAAAACATTTATTAGTTTCTTTAAGTGGTGTATTACTTGTCTTGCTATAAATAGAACTCAAAGTAGAGTAAATTCACACTATCATTTTACAGAAAAAAAGAGAAACTCTTCTTGAACAAATACCACGGGCTCACTCTCACACACACATATATTTGTATTTTTGATTTTAATAGTAAGTGTTCAAGGGATATATTTTATATACAAGGGATTGGAAGTTGGTTTAGTTAAAAAGAAGATTCAAATTAGGGTTTTAGGGCAAATTAGGGTTTTTTAACCTATTTTTTAATTAGGGTTTTCATGGTGGGTTTGATCTTGTTCTCTTATCCTATCTCATTAGGTCTTCTAAGACCCTAATCTTTTATTTTATGATTTCTATATTTTATAATGTTAAAAAACATATCACTAGGTTTATTTTGGAATATATAAGTGAAAAATGTATAGCATAACAAAATTATTTTTCATGTGTAAAGATGATGTTTACATATGTTATTGCTTAAATAAGGATTTAAAGCAATGGCTAGTTTATATAATTATTTGTTAAGTTGAGATTATTTATTTAATTCTAAGGTTTATGGAATTAAATAAATATGTTCGATTATTTCTTGGAAATATGGATTATTATGATGTAAAAGGACTTAATATTAATAAGTATGTGTATTGTATAAATTACGAGGCACTTGTGATAATTTATTAATGTTATTAATACTTAAAAATCAGTTTACTTTAAAAGTTTATAAACACTTTTTGAATTTACTGTAAGCATAGTACTGGGAGAAAATTATTTTATATTTTATAAAATAGTACATTCTATAAGGATGTAAGATAAGAAATTGAAATCGATCATATAAGGATTTTAAGATTTATTCGAGATTATGCGTATAAAAGTGTTTTTCTAAAATAAGTATAAAAAACCTAATTGATTTGGGGAATCTAGATATTTCTTTTATATTTTTTTGTAAAAAGTAGATATTGTAAGGATTTAAAAGTAAGAAAACTTGAAAACAAGGATATTGAATAGTTATGGACTTTTTATGTTTATGTAATAAATAGACACAAGTGACTTTATAAAAGTATTTTCTAAAAAACTAATATTTTTAAGGACCATAAGTGGAAAGGACATGTTAGATGATAAAAATTTGTAAATTATGGAAGCCATGAAAAATAAGAATCACTAGAAAGAATTAAATGAATAAAGATCAATAAATAACGATTTCAACATTACAAAATTTATAAAAAGGTATTTTTAATAAATATCATTACTGTTACTGTTCTAACAGTAATTGAATATAATAATGTTAATATTTAATTAGATTATTCAAATAGAATCATACATGTAAAGTACGATGAAAGGGATAAACGATTAAATTGACGAGTTATTAAGTAAACGATTAATTATATAAAAGTCATTTTATTATAAATTATAAAATATTATTAAAGTTATGTTTCAAAGAATTATAATATCAAAAATATGATATTGGCAAGACATTAAAAAAGAAGCCCGAATATAAGATATATATAACATATTTAAAACGAGAGAGATATGACGTTTTTACTAAAGTGATATTTAAATTTTTTAAATATTATTTTCTCAAATAATCAAAGCATTTATATAATGAAGTTATATAAATAATACAACAAGTATTTTTGACAAATAACGAATTGTTGGGCAAGTATATCATTTTTGCAATTTCAAAGACATAGACATTTATTTTACAAGTACAAATTAAATTGTTTAATTTTATAAATTAAACAAACACTTTTAGGTGGTGATGTAACTATATAGAATTATATGTGGTATTAGTTATTCAAAGTACATGGTACTTATACGACCTATATTTAATTAGGTTGCACTCAGATTTCGCTTGTCGATTCATTCACTTGATTCATTTCATTCACTTCCTTTACCGAGGTGAGTTCATAGCCCCATGTTTTACTATATCAATGATTTACAACTTTTGGGGTGAGAAACATGCATTGTTTTATAAATTGGATGCAAGTGTATATTTTATCATGATTACGTGTTTGCCTAAGTAGCGATAACCCACTGTGCCCATTATCATGAACTGTCAATTACTTTGTGTGAGCGCGAATGTTATAAATAGATCTATTTGGGATTGACATCCCCGTTCGGGTGAGTCATGCTCACTGTGTCGGTTTACCAGACAACGGACGTATACCATGTCGGATTCGGGATGTTGCGGGTTAGAACATCATCACGGGCAATGTTGGCAATTTACATTGCAATTCATACATGTCGAGCTTCAGTGTCATGAGCTTAGAAAAACGTAATTATATTTTGTGATGTTTGCATCTGTTGCAATATCACGGGGAAAATCTTGCGGTCCTACATTACATTTTACATAAACCTGTGAATTCACCAACTTTATATTGACGTTTTAAAGCATATTTTCTCAGGTCAATGAGGCACGAGGTGCTAAGGATACATTGGGGATACTCTTTTAGGGAATCATGCATAAAAGATTTAGAGTCATTACATCTTGGGATATTTGTTATGATATAAAATCTTGTTATTCCAAATGTTGAACAAGTTAAGCCGTTGTGCTTTTAAATAAACAATTTGCAATAAATCTAATAGTAACTAATTTCAAATGACACTTTTAGAGGTCCGTGTCTCAAATCTGTGTGCTATTGATCTAGATGTAACCGCTCCCAGAACTCATTATTCCACTAACGCGACCACAATTTTGGGGTATTATTATAATGGTATATAGAGCCAAGTTATAGAGAACCAGGTCAAATATTTTTACTTGGACTATAACCAATTCAAACAGGTTGCAACATAAAAAGGATTATTCAAGAGACATTCATTTATACATTACTTGTTGCATTAGTTGGAAATACTAGATGCTTCGTGTTTCACATATGTGTTTATAATATATTAAGTATATTATTATTGGTCTTATATATGTACTAATGTAAACTCTGTTTGAGTGTTACAGATCCAGTCATGTCATCAGACGAAGCATCGTCTGGGGTTACTTATACATCCATCTTGAGTGATTACGAGGAGTCGTCTGACGTAGGTTCTCGTCTAAGTTCCGTCAAAATACGGATAAGATGGACTCCCTCATGCATCCGGTAGAGCCCACCATCACACGGGACAACTGCCTGGCCCAGGGGAGCAGAGCCGGCACCACTCTCGCCAGATTACATGCTGGGACGAGAGTACCCCGAGTACTTGGCCCCATCTGATGAGGAGGTTCCCATTGAGGATTTGACTTATGTTGTTGCTGATTCACCTATAGCCCTATCTCCGGGCTACATTGCTGAGTCCGATCCGGAGGAGGATCCAGAGGATGAGTTAGAGGATGATCCCGCAGACTATCCAGCTGACAGAGTAGATGGTGATAATGATGATGACTTCTCTGATGATGACGAAGAGGAGAAGGAGGCTCCAGAGGAGGAGGATGAGGAGCACCTGGCTCTGGATGACCCTGTCCTTGCACCCGTTGTTGACCATGTCCCCTCTTCTCAGGAGACAGAGCCGTTTGAGACCGATGAGTCTGCGGCTACACCACCATCACCACCTGCAGGCCGTACCACTGCTTAGATGTCTGTCCAACCCCAGACACCTATGCCTTCTCTATCAGAGGCGGAAGTCAAAAGACTTCTTTCCTTACCTACACCACCACCATCACCACTCATCTCACTATCACCACCCTCTGTAGAGGAACGATTTGCTAGGTGTTTGGCTGCACCTGCACTTCCATCACCACCACTACCACCTCTACCATCATCACTATATTTACCACCACCTGTACCCACATCATTACCAGCACCATCACCACCGCTACCACCACTACCAACATTCTATTCCATGACTCACCATAAGCCGAACCGTGAGAATGGACATTCCCGAGGTCGAGTTACCACCTTGTAAGAGATTATGTCTGACTACTCCCATATCGAGGTATGAGGTGAGGCAGAGTTCGACTGCTGCTGCTAGACCTACTGGAGGTCATAGAGCAGACTATGGGTTTATCGGCACTCTGGATGCCGAGAGACCAGACGTCAAAGAGCCAAGGAGGTTGCTATGGCATTAGGGATGTTTGGGTAGACCCATCAGAGGCTATTAAGAATATAGCACCGACGACCCTGGAAGGGGTCAATGCTAAGGTAACCGAGCTTGCTGAGGTTCATGAGGAGGACACCCAAGATATTTATGCTATGATCGAGGATGCTCGGGACAGATAGACTCACTTATCAAAGAGAGTAGACGAATTGATCGTGGAAAGAGCATTTCACCAAGAGAATGTGTTGCTGATGGAGTAGGAGGCTTTAGTTTCTCAAGAGGCTTGGGTACAGTCAGTGGGATTGAGTTCGACAGTTTACCAAGAGCTGCAGGCATATAGGACTCACACGTAGATTTAGGATTATCGTATCGTTTCATAGGAGGCATTTGACACACGACATTGGTGTACAGTTTCATTTCTACAGGGACAGTTGTCAGTAGCCTAGGACATATTGAGGCACTCAGGCTAGAGATCCACCTCTTGCATGATGAATCCCGAGGCGTTGATAGTTTTTTGCATAGGTTTAACTTTTTCATGTCATGTTTGTAAGCAATCTTTAGGTAGCACGGCTAAATATATATGGGTTTATATGCCCAGCTTTTAGCATGGCAGTAGATTTGTATTTATTTATTTCTTGTATCAGATAAATCATGTATGTTTTCCTGTTAAGATGATGATGTTGTATTAATGTCATGTCGAATCCTCAATTCCTGTTATTTGTTGTGAACCCAATCATGTTATAATAATAAAAGTGATGATGTGAACTGTTATATATATGTTGTACCCTTGTCATGTTGTGATGTTTATGAAAGCTCACGTATTTTATATTGTTGTGATTTAGAACAATATGCCACCAAAGAGAACCTCTGGCAACTGCTTGCAGAAGGGCCTGCTGTTGTGGTTGCTCTGCCCATATGACATGCTGGATGTTGAGCAACTATCGAAGCTAGAAGTGGCTGAGGCACTTGCTAATCATGAAACTCTTCAAAATAGCACTAATGGTCATGGCGATGGAAGCCACAAATTCTGGCATCGTACGGGAATTAGAGAACTGTAACGCACGAACGCTGAGTGTAACATACCAAAGGATTTTTCATGAACTGCAACCCCCTTACTTTTAAGGGTACTGAAGGGAGTGGTTTTGTGTTTATCACATGGTTCGAAAAGATGGGAGACTGTGTCCATATCAACAACTGTGCTGTAGAACCAAGTTAAGTTTGCTACTTTGCACTTTTCTTAAAAATGCTCTAACAATGGTGGAACTCTTGCCCCACAAGAAATTGTGTACTTAAAATGTTTGCTTATGCTATGGGACCTACAGGCGACTGAAGAAGATGATTGGGCAGTGCAAATACTGCACAAGGGGTGAAATCAAGAAGTTGGAAATTGACTCTGAACCAAAAAGTAAAAATGGTAATGAAGTCGTGAGTTCACTTCCTGCATTTTTCAAGCTTGCAATAATGTGTGGAAGGATGTTTCATGAGGAATCAGATGAAGTTGAGAAATATGTTGGTGGACTTCCTGATATGATTCGAGGAAATGTAATGTCATATCAACCCAAGGCAATTGATGTGTTTCAAAAGCTTTAAATTTATAAGACTGAAAATACTAGAGAATTATATAGAAACACACTGGTAAAAGTATAACCCACGTATGCAGTATAATCTTTTTAGATAAGACCAGGTCATCCACATGGATTAGAGTAGTGTTTGAATAATCAGAAAGAAAATAGACTTTAACAATTTTGAAAATATCTTTTAGTTTATCAATGATAATAAAGATGACTACTAAGCTAACTGCGATAGTTGAGAATAATTTATAAGTGTTGGAAATGATTTGACCCTCAAAGATGGGACTTTAATTTATAAAAATGATTTCTCGTCAGAAAACGTTTTTACGAACTAACTTGATTAACTTAAGACTTATATTTAGTTAACAAGACCAAATGTTTCACTCAAATAATCCAGTTATTATTATATCAAAGCTTATTTTGTTTATCAATTTACGAAAATAGATTTCTATCAGCCACAGACGTTACATGACCATAGAACAAATCTTTACAACACATAGATCCATAACGGGTCTTTTTCGACTAATACCGATATGATTATATAATCAAAGTTAATAAGCATAAAATATATAATAAATATATGACATGTTTGCAACATAAGCTTAAGATTAAAGTGATCAAGATCATACCAAACATTTATTCATTATCGTAACTTCACTGAGTAGTCATGAGAGATTTATCCTCTCGTGGCTAAGGAGTTCATAACAAAAGCACACTTTACATAAACTTCCATTATTTCAACTAGGTAAGAAAACTTATTCGTTCTTGATTGTTAGATCTTTTTCTTCAAAGGAAAAGGTGTTTCTTGTTGTTTTGGTGAAAGGAGGGAAAATATGTATGTGTAAAATGGGATAGAATGCGAGGAAGGATTGTGAGGAGGGATGCCTTGAGGATGAAAATTCGTCCTTAATTTATAGGCAAGATTGAGTGCTAAGTGCGGCGCACTTAGGGAAAAGTGCGGCGAACTTTGGGAGTTAATGCGATAGCATTTAATGACTTTTACTGGAAGTGCGGCACACTTACAAATAAGTGCGGCGGTTTTGAGGAGTTAATGCAGGTGCATTTAATGGACTTTAATTCTTTAAACTTTGGGAAATTGTGCGGCGGTTTTGGGTTTCAGAGGAAAGTGTGGCGCACAATGTAGAAAGTGCGGCGCACAATGTAGCAAGTACGACGGACTTCTTAAACTTTGGCTAGAAATCTTTTCTTTTCCTGTATTCGTCTCCCAAAGTGTATAGATTCATGAGCTTGGGGCTCTAGATCTTTAAGTGAACCTATAAGCAATTCCCAGCTTATTAAAGTACCAAACTTACCCAGAAAAAAAAAAAAAAAATTGATAGAATAAAGACAAAAATAACGCATAGAAACTATGTATATTATTTGGGCATTATCAAATCCCTCCCACACTTTGCGGTATTGCTTCGCTCTCAAAGCAATGGAAGCGAAAAAATAAAATCATTTGTCGTGACGTGGAGAAAATTTGTATTTTAAGAGAGTTTTCATATTAGATAACTTTTCAGGCATAGACATATAACATAGCACCTCACATAGGGATAGTGTTTGATTTTAAATTTACTCAGCCACTCAGATAGGGTTTAAATATGTTTTTGTAAAGAACACTCAATTTGCACAGACATAATTTAGACAGCTACCATAGGCTTGTACTTAACACATAAACCTGACCAAAGGGTGGAACTTGGGTACTAGAGAGGATCCAATCTTCATGCGCCGAACATAAGCCTTTATTTCTTTTGAACTATTATAACTCATATAGAACTTTTTTTAAAGATTACAACTAAGACTTAGCACATGACTTCTTCATTCAACTTTAAGATATTTCAGCAACATAGCATTAAAGGGAGCGCTTGCGAGAATAAGAACTTTGCGAGATACATTTCATGTGATAGGCTTTGGTCTAGTAAATGATGATTAAGCACAAGTTCTAGAGCTTCTAAATTACCGGTTCTCTTAAATATAATTTTCAACCAATACCAATGTTCCAGAAAAGGTGACAAAGACCATACGTACACATCCGTAATGACGGAATATACACATATGTCTGCAATCAAACTTAACTCGAACAAGCTAAAGGCATCAATTATCTTAGGTACCAAAGGTGGATACCCGCATATTTTTAAGGCTTAGATTTCTCACAATTTAATGGACTAGGGTGTGCTAGCTATAATGTCAATCTGGTTGGACTTGCCTTACTAAGAGTATTTTTTAATTTCAAAACATATAATTAAGATAAAAACATATAATTAAGATAAAATATCAGTATTTTTCACTCAAGCAAGGAAACTAGGGTGTCCCAACCATCGAGATCTAAGTTTCGGTTGTTTAAATTTGTACTTTGAGTGAAAAAGTAGGACTTTATTTCCTTGCTTGAATTCCTTTCTCATTCGTAATTTTCTGTCATGCCAGACTTTAGTTCTTTCCTTGTATAGATGAGAGTTTTCATATCTATGGTATCATAAGTTCTCAACTCGTGCAATGGAACATTCATTTCTCACACCAGACGATTAAATCTGTTGCAAATCATCAGTGCCCGTAGGGCACGTGTTTCCAATTTCAAATGGTAAATGTAGTAATCTTTCCATAATATTAGTTTTATTGGTGTGTGGTACCTGGTGGTATGTTTTTTGAGGGGGCAATGCGAAAAGCCCACAAACATCAATCAAGTTTCTGACTATATACAGGGATTGTCTTTAACTAGATTTTTTTCAAGATCTTTTAATACCCATGTTTGGGGGGCGGGGTGTTTTCAACTTGACCACTGGTTTGAGGGTGATAAGATGTAGAGAAACGGTGATTAACTCCATATCTTTTCATGGTTTTTTCCATTATTTTGTTACAGAAGTGGGTACCTCGGTCGCTGATTAGAGCTTTGGGCATTCCGAAATGGCAAAATAGCTTCTTCAGAAAGGTGATTACTACTCGGGGCTACTTTATTGTGTTTGGTAAACTTGAGCTTCGCCCATTTAGAGTACATAATCTAACAACGACAAAAATGTATTCAAAACATATATGATTTCGGAACGTTCCATAAAGTCGATACACCATATGTTAACATTGTCACAACTTGAATGTTTGTTCAAGGCATTCTCATCACG
Organism: Tanacetum coccineum; assembly: GCA_026074375.1. Lineage (NCBI taxonomy): Eukaryota > Viridiplantae > Streptophyta > Magnoliopsida > Asterales > Asteraceae > Tanacetum > Tanacetum coccineum. The sequence continues at coordinate 44,858 of BQNB010023682.1, read as the reverse complement.
TTTTGGCTAACATTTTCTAGTCATTGGCATGCTATCACATAAGGGCGTATGACTATGAAGTATAAGTTTCCTTTGATAATTGTTGGCCAGTAAAATACCTGAATTAAGACTTTTTTACATTAAGGGTTTGGTCCATAATGTCCACCTGTTGGTTCCTTGGTGACATTTATCTAAATGAGATCAGGTTCTGGTCCAGATACACAAACGTCTGATCATACCATCAAGAACATAGTTTGTAAGGTAAGTTCCTTCCAAAGTAATGTTTGAGGTTAGAGAGAAAAGATTTATTACTTTTGTTGAACATTTCAATACCCCTTTTGGTAAAATAATTACCCGACTAGGTAAGTTTTGCAAAGTCCTGGGAACCACATGTTCGTCGTTTGGGTTGATTTCCCACTAAGATTTTTTCCCAGAGAAAGTATCATCAACTTCACTATCATATGCTTGTCTCATTGTTTTCAAGTCGGAATAAGTGACGGACTTGCAACATTTTTTGTTCCTTTTTCCCTATCTTTAGATATATCTATGTCGAATTCTGTAGAATAAGATCCATTAAATAAGGTGTGGTTTTCATCTTGCTTTTTGAATATGCCTTAGACTGAATGGATCAGTAAGGAAACAATATTTTTATGAAGAGGAATAAGATCGGATCTGAATGTTGTCATAATGCAAAAAACTACAACCATAAAAAGGTTTCTTTTTTGGTTGCTGTGTATTTTGTTGAGCGAATTAAGGGTTTTGCTTGCGAAAGTAGATCGGTGTGAAAGTTTTACACAGCTGTTTTAATCTAAGACAAAGCTCTACATACGAATATCATCAACTTATGCATCCACATAAGCTTCAAACGAATTCCAAGCAAACAAAATGAAAAACTGAATGATTCCCCATATCGTTGGCTTACGATACATAAATAATGAGAGCAACCATGTGAGTTTCTCTTTCCCATGGATTCAAAATCTATTTTTGACATTCATTCATTCGAAATTCAAATGGAAGTACTCCTTTTTTCGAGCAGTTTACAGTTATAGGTCTGAGAGCAGTTTTTGAGAAGTTCTTTAATGAAACATCGGTAAAAAAAAAACCGCATGTCCAAGAAAGCTTAAACACTTTGATATTAGTAGGGGTTGACGTTTTAAGATCACATTGAATTTTGCTTTGTCGACTTCAAGTGCGCCTGCACATGGACACCTTGGTGTCCGAGCATAATCCTTCTTTGACATGAAATGACATTTTTTCCCAGTTTTAGGACGAGAATAAATCGTCTTAACAATGATGAGCATTTTATCAAGGTTGTTTAGGCATGTGTCGAAAGAGTTTCCAAAGACGGAGAAATCGTCCATGAATTCTTCGACTGATTCTTCAATCATATCGTGAAAGATGGCCAACATGCACCTTTGAAATGTGGCAGGAGCATTACATAGCCCAAAAGGCATTCGCCTATAAGCGTATGTGTCGAAAGGACACGTGAATGTTGTTTTTTCTTGATTCTTAGATCGATATGGAATTTGAAAATACCCAGAAAAAACCATCGAGGAAACAAAATAATTTATTTCCGTGCGATGTCTTTCTAGCATTTTGATCATAAATTGGTAAAGGAAAATGATCTTTTGTGCGTATTGCTTCAGTTGTATGTTAACATAATCGGTGCATCCTCGCCAACCTGTAAAGGTGTTCCTGATCTGAACAAGACTCATCATTTTCGTTGGTGACAACTGTAATACCACCTTTCTTTGGTACACAGTGGATAGGACTAACCCAAGGACTATCGGCAATTGGATAAATTATACCGGTATCCAAGAGTTTTACGATTTCTTTTTTGACAACTTCCTGCATGTTCGGATTTAACCTTCTTTGTTTTTGGACAACGGGTTTCTTATCATCCAGAAGTTTATCTTTGTTTGCCAAATGATGGCAAATACCAGGAATATTGTTTATTTTCCAAGCAAAGGCTTGCGTGTGCTTTTAGGAAATATATGAGTTTTGTTTTTCTTTTACTTTAAGATAGCTGAGATGATAAGACTGACAAGAAAAAAAAGGGTCTTCAGAATACATATTCCAATTATCAGAAGGTTTTAAGTTCGAGATCCATAGAGGTTCTCTTTTCGAGAAAGTTATTGATCTTAATAATCATAATGATACGGTGAATTTATTCGAATGGTGGATCTTCGGTATCTGATTCAGTATTCAACGGAGTTTTTCATTGTCAGTCATTGCCATGAATTCATCAAATTCAGCAAAGATTTCTTCTTCGAGAAGGATTCCTTCAATAGAATGAAGAATTTTTCTACCTTCGTCTAGAAGAGCGTCAAAATCTTCTCCTAAGATTTCATTGATGACATCGATACTGAAACAGGTATCATTGTTTGAATAGGAGTGTTTCATTGCAAAATCGATATTGAAAATCATTCGTTTAGTTCCAACTCCAAGGTTGAGTTGTTTCTGTTTAACTCGAATTACCTGCATTCAACAGTGTTAAAGAAAAGGGTCGTCCCAAAAAGAGTGGACACATTAACTATCTTCTTCATTTCATGAGAATATACGTGAACTCAAGTAGGAAAAGGTTGTAATATTAACCAACTTTAATAGAGCAATATTTTCAGCATCAGACAAGGTATTGACATGATCTGTCGCTACATCTTACACGCATTATAGTAGGATTTAAAGAATTTTCGAGAGATAATTTAGACAATAGTTGAATAATTGCATAATGTTTAATTTGCTATCAACCAAGGTCTAGAAAGCTACATTGCAGGCTATCTGCATCGAAAAAGTTTTGTTGAAACGATTACAATAGAATAAAGAAAACGTTCAGGGGTCCTCCAGTTTAGGTGAACTCTCTGTTTGGATCTTCACTGAACTTTCGTCCTATAAGCGAAGCGGCTGAAGATAATATTTGTCGAATATTTTATGTTTGTTGCTTATGAGTTCCTTGAGAAATTTTCCAAATCTAGGCATTTCCCAAGAACACGATAAGCGTGGTCATTGATATCGAACTGCGCGAATTATGTCGAGAAATTTTCTTAATGATGCTTTCACCATTTTTTCTTTCCTTAGCCGTATGAGATACGAGTATTTTTGGGTTTGTATGGTTTGGGGTATTGTTATTTCCTTGACTGGTTTTGGATTTTGAATTTTCGTTGTGGTGTATGTTCTTTGTCTTCTCATCGCTAGTCTGTTGAAATTGATAAGGGTTTTTCAGAATTAGTTTGTTGATCATCTTGAGTTTACTAGGCTGGATTATAGGATTTAACCACTTCCTAGTGAATACGGGCATTCACAATGCTCATTGCGAATTTGGTGGTTAGTAGGGCTTTTGGAATTGTGTCCTTTTATTGGGATTTGGTTGAGTGTTACTGGAAGAGATCCAAGGGTCCGACCAGATAGCTTGCCAGTAAGTCCTCGTCAGAACTATAGGTTTTAAGATTTTGAATTAGGCTTGATGATTTTTTGCACAACGGTTTTTACAAGTTAAGTTTTAAAATCCATGAACGTTTCTTTTTGATAAGATTGTTGGTCTATTGTGAGATATCATGAAAAGGTTTGAAATGTTTTTTGAAGAACCGTAGGTTGTTTTCATCAGTATTGGATCGGTAGTATCTCACGAATTAAGTAAAAAAACTACCATCAGTTACTATTCAAGACGCCAGATTATTCGTGATTCGAGTCTTGGTCGCGGTAATCATTGTAAAAATGAGTCTTACAAAAAAGTTTGCATGAATTTTCGCTGCTCCTCACGGGACATAAGGTAAAATCATCTCTTACTCAAGATGTGGTTTTTGTTTTTTGGCATGGGTTTGGAGTTCTTTATACTGAGCATCCATTTTCAGGGTCATGGCATCCATTCAGGCCATAATTCTGTCAGTATTGGAATTACTGCTGCCTTCATCGACGAAAGCAACAGTTTTCTTAAGAGATGATTTAGTTTTTTGATTTTTAGCCCAGTCGAGCTTTAGTAAGACCTTGTCTTCCAAAAGCTGATAAGCTTGATTTGGTGTTTTATAAAGGAAAATACCTCTAGCTGCGGCATTTAGAACTTCTTGAGTTATTTCGCTTAGACCATGATAGAATATTTTGATAATGTTTTCACCTTTGGAATAGATTGAGTCCTACATGACAGTATTCGGAGCATGTTCCTTCATACGAAGCCAAGCGTCTGGTTAAATTCGTTCTTTGAAGAGAGAAACTCGATTTCTTCGAGAGGTCGGTCGAAAAGAGCTGTGGAAGATCGGAATAAGACAGCGGTTGGTTCGGAGTTCATCCTATGTTTCGATAGTTCCTTCGTTGAGTTCGTCCAACTATGTTTTTGCTTCCCCAGTAAGGGATAGGGGAAACATCATTAGGCGGACGGCTTCATTTTCGATATCTCTGTATTTAAACATATCGCAGATTCGGAGGAATTTGTGAATGTGTTTATGAGGATCGGTTTTGGTTCTCCCATCAAATTGGTTTCCTTTGACAAGGGTCAAATGGTTACCTTTGATAGCAAATTCATTAGCGGTTTTAGGAATAGTGATTGGGAAACCGGGAGTCGGAGCAACAACACGGTCAGCATAGCATGATGGGTAATCATCCAAGGGTAAAAGGTTTTCAAGAGTAACTAGAAAGTGACAGAACAGATGAATATTGAAGTCGAGGCAAATTGGCGGATAGACAATTCACGGGTTTTTAAGTGGAATGTTATCTTTGTTCGAAAGGAACTATTCTGTTTCGTATGACGCGTCTATCGATTTTAGAGTACATCAGTTCAAAGTAATGGTTTCAATCAGGTACAGAATTAGAAGCACGTGTATGGAGCATACCAAAAGAGAAAATGTTCGGGTCATAGGCTGCTAGAAAACTAGTAGCGTAGGCGGATTTTGAAAAAAGAGGGAGAGTTAAAGAGATATTCCGAGAGTTTTGACTACATAAGCAACTACGAAATCCCTGGCAACGGCGCCAAGAAACTATTGAGTGTTTTAAAAAAGGCATTAAAAATTATAAGACCTGAAAATACCGGTCAATTATATGGAAACACACGGTAAAAGTATAACCCACGTATAAGTATAATCTTTTTAGGTACAGAACCAGGTCGTCCACAGGATGAGAGTAGTAGTTCCGAATAATTCAGAAAGGAAAATTATGACGTTTGGACAATTTTGAAAATAACTTAGTTAATCAATGAAAATAAAGATGACACTCGGGATAGTTGAGAATAATTTAAAGTGTTGGAAATGATTTGACCTCGAAGAGATGGGACTTTATTATATAGAAAAAAAGATTTCTCGTTAGAAAATGTTTTTACAACTAAACTTGATTAACTTAAGACTTATCTTTAGTTAACAGACCAATGTGCCACTCAAGCAATGAATCCAGTTATAATTAGTATCAAAGCTTTATATTGTTTATTCAATTTACGAAAGTGGAATATTCTCAAGCACAACTTAAAGACCAAAGACAAATCTTTTTAAAAACCACATAATAAAACGGGTCATTCGACTATAACCGATATGATTATATAATCTAAGTTGATAAGCAAAAAATAATACGATAAGAAATGACAGAGTTTAGTCAACATACATAAAAGCTTAAGATGTAAAGCGATTCAAGGATCATACCAAACACTTATTCATTATCGTAACTTCACCGAGTAGTCATGAGAGATTTAGCCTCATGGGCTAAGGAGTTCAATAACTAAAGCAACAATTTACCTAAACTTCCCATTATTTCAACAACTAGGTAAGAAACTTTCTACTTCTCGTTCTTCGATCGTTAGATCTTTTCATCAAAGAAAAGTTTCTTGGTGGGTTTTGTAAAGAGAGGGAAAGTATGAGTGTGTGTAAAATAGATAGAAATTTGTGAGGAGGGATGTCTTAAGGATGAAAATTCATCCTTAATTTATAGGCAAGATTGGGTGCAAAGTGCGGCGCACTTAGGAAAAAGTGTGACGAACTTTGGGAGTTAATGCGATAGCATCTAATCAATTTTACTGGAAGTGCAGCGCGCTTACAAATAAGTGCGGCAGTTTTGAGGAGTTATACAGGAGCAATAATGACTTTTATTCTTCAAATATTAGAAAATGTGTGCGAAATTGGAGTTTCAGAGGAAAGTGACGGCACACAATGAAAGCAAGTACGGCGACCTTTTTCAACTTTCTATAAATCTTTCTTTCTTGTATTCCTGTCTCCAAAGTATGTATAGATTCATGAACTTGTGTCTGCTAGATTCTTCAAGTGAACCTATAAATCAATCAAGCTTGAATAAGTAATGAAAGTCATGATAAAATGATAGAATATAAAATAACGCCATAGAAAAATGTATAATTTGGGCGTTATCAACAATGGAAATAGCAATTGAGTTTGCTAATGATCAGATGGATCAAAAAATCCTCACTATTGCTGAAAGACAAGCTGAGCAGATGAGAAAGTTGGAGTTTAATGCTGGAAATAATCAGGGGCACCACAAAAAAAACAAGAAGACGAAAACACTAGGAGGGCTGACACTGCTGGCCTGTGAAAAAGAGGGAGTGCGCGAGATCATGCCCTTGTGTAAAAAATGCAACTATCAACCATAAATGACCAAGTGCTCCAGATGTTATAAAGTGCAAAGAAAATCTAGCCGTGTGCTTGGCCTCGTGACTGTAGTAGTTTCTTGTCACAATGGTAATAATTAACAATCGTAGGGACTCCGAACGACTCAAATGCTGGCACTTGCTATGATGGTGTGTGTTCAGGCATATCAATAGAACTGCCCGAAGTTGAATGAATATAAACCGTCAATATCAAGTTGAGGGAATTTGGCAATGCCCCTAACTAAAGTGTACTGTGAGCAATAGCGGGAACAAACCCAGACTCAACTCTTATGAGGGTACGTTCCTCTAAACAACATTGTGCTTCTATCCTCTTAGATACTGTGTTGCTGTGATAGGAAGTTTGTATCTACTACAAACTCCCTAACTTGATATCACACCTGACTACAATAGACCATAATACGATGTTGACTGAGCCGACGGGAAAATAAATAAGGATAAACACTACATAACGGGTTGTACATTAAAACTTCTTAGGATCACACATCAACATTAACCTAAAGTCCCCGTAGAAACTTTAGGTATATTAGACATTTATAATTGGTATGGATTGGTTGGGCAAAAATACCATGTTGTCATTGAATGTACCGGAAGATCAATCGTATTCCCTGGGGAAATGAAACCTTAATTGTACATGTAAAAGTAAGCAACCGTGGAAACGAGACTCTTTGAACATCATTTCGTTGCACCAAAACTAAGTAAGTACATGCAAATGAAGGAACATCATTTTTTTATGGCACATTTAACTACAAAGGAATTAAAGACAATTGGGGGGAGAAGCGACTTGTGATTAACCAAACCGTTCAAGTATTTTCCTAAGGTATTTCCTGAAAACTTGACGTGGTTCCTTCCACCGACTGCGACAAGTTGGAATTCCAGATTACGAGTTTGACACATGGTCATGCACTGTAGCACGAGCACCTCACGAATGCTCTCTGAAAGAAAGAGTTTTCAGAGCAACTACAAGAGCTATCCGACAAGGGATTTATAAGACCCAGTTCCTCACTTTGGGGAGCTCCAGTCTTGTTAGTCAAAAAGAAGGACGGGTCATTTCGAATGTGCATCGACTATAGGGAATTAAACAAGCTAACCATGAAGAATTGTTATCCTCTCCTGAGGATGTGAAGGAATTTGGTTTATGCTACAACTACAATGAATCCATTGTTTATTCGAAGTTAGACATGGCGATCCGGGCTATCATCAGTTACCGAGTTCGAAAAGATTAATCCAAAGACAACATTCAGAACATCGAAAATGGGTCCATTACGAGATTCTAAGTGAACCATTTGGTTTGTCGAATGCACCATTCAGTATTTTATAGTCTTATGAAATCGGGTGTGCAAGCCAAATTTGGATATAATTTGTAATTTGTACCTTTATTTGACGTATTTTCATCTACACGAAAGAACAAGAAGAACATTAAGAAACATCATAGGTTAATGCCTGTAGCTACAAAGAAAGAGGAGATGTACACGTAAATTCTCAAAATGTGAATTGTAGATCCTAAGGAAAATTTCTCGGCCACGTGAATTGATAGTCAGGGCCTTAACGTGGATCTCCGCCAAGATCGAATCTCATACAAGATTACCAATCTCCAACCAAACTCCAGTCCACACCTGGAGATTCGTCAATTTTTAGGTCTTGCCGGTTATTATTCGATATTCATTGAAGGATTCTCGAAAATTGCTAAGCCGATGACCAAACTTACTCAGAAGAAAGTCGCCTTTGAATGGGGTGACAAGTAAGAGGCAACTTTTTAGACATTGAAGAATAATTTGTGTAGCGCACCCATCTTAGCTCTCCCTCAAGGAGTTGAGAACTTTATTGTTTATTGCGATGCGTCACATAAAGGATTGGGTGCGGTATTGATGCAAAGCGAGAAGGTGATTGCTTGTAAATCCTAAAAATCTGAACAAGTGTAAAAAATCTACCTAAAATCCCCTAATGCAAGAAAATTTCATAAAAGCTTAAATAAAATTCATTTAAATGTTAGAAATTATAAAAAATGCAACTTATGACAATTATAATTTATGTAAGATTTAAATACCTTATGATATACAAGAAAAATATTAATATTTAAAAATACATTTATTATCCGAAATTATGTTAATATTATTTAAATATAAATACAATTTAAATGAATAAAATTAAGATAATAACCAAAATAATTTTGCAAGTTTTAAAACCTGATTTATCTCTTTTGAAAGCCCCAAAAACTCGGCCAAAACTCTAAGTATATCTCTTTTACATTTTCATTTTAATAATTCCTTAAAACACAAAATCCCGAAAACCCTAAAAATAAAGAGGCGGCACATAAGAATTTTTCCAAGGCAAGAACGATTTTTCTTGGGTGATTTGAAGGTCAAGGATTGTGGGAAAAATAGTGGGAAGATTTTATAAGGCTTTGTTCGATTTTGGTATTGGTTTGGGTTCGAATAAGCAACCGAATTCTATAAATTCATAAAATTATCAAGGATCATCAAAGGTATTTTTATAACTCACTTTTCATCATATTAATTCGATCTATGCATGGGAAAAATGTTCATGCATTTTATATTGCTCGAAATAATTAAAACATATTAGAAACCCTAATTTTTAGTTAATTATGAAATCGGCTTAAAAACTATTTGTAAAATTGATTTTATATTTTTATAGGGTTTTTTATATCATATATGACTCAGATCAATTGTTGGAAAAATTTATAAAAGATTCGAAATATTTATTTGGGATTTAATTTGGTTTGCCGATTTCGAATAAAAGGAAAAAGGGGAAGAAAAATGTTTAAATGAATTAGGGTTAGGGTTTTTCTATTTTTTCCAGGTGCATTTAATGCCAATGATTGAATAATAATTGTGTTTGTGATTGGGGAAAATTAAATTAGGGTTTTGTGGATTTTATTACTTAGCCGAAATGATATTAAAAGTATAAGGACTTGAATTGTAATTTTTGAAACTATGGGGTCTGTTTTATACATGTTATTATATTTAATATATTCTGTATAAAATAAGTTGGGGGGTATAAAATGTCATTTTGATATTATTTTGGATTAAAAATGGTTAATTACATATAATAAGTAATTAGAAATTAATTAATTAAAATAGAGGGACTGAAATTGTAAATTCTGAAAAGTATAAGGTTTGGTTAGTATTTAATGTATAAAGTATGATTTTGTCATAATTGAATCTATAAGGGCTTGTTTTGTAATTATGGATAAGTAAAGATATTGTTCAAATAATTAATAATCAAAAAGGGCTAAATATGTATGTAAATACAGAAAATGGAAGGTATAATCTGAATAAAATGTGAAACTTTGATATTTACCCTTTTAACCTTGAAAATTATTGATTTTGCATATTAAACCCTAAAATATGGAAAGTTGTCATATTTAACCCTAAACTTGTAAGGTTGACATGTTAAGTCCCTAAGCTATTTAAAATACTTAATAGAATCTCAAATGATAAATATTACTAATTTTGGAAAGTTACTAAAAATGGAAAGTTACTAAAAATGGAAAGTTACTAAAAATGGAAAGTTACTAAAAATGGAAAGTTACTAAAAATGGAAAGTTACTAAAAATGGAAAGTTACTAAAAATAGAAAGTATAACTTAAATGAATGGTTTATTCGAATTCATCATTCTTTTGGTTCGGTTCAAGAGGGAGTGATGTTAAATATTCCTGTGGTGTTTTCTTTGATATTGCTTTGCTTCGAATAAGGTATCATATATCTGACCTTATTGTTAAGGTTCTCATAGACATATTCCTCACTATCTTTGATTACCTATGTGATTTGCTATATTTGCTCTGAGCCTTTTATCTTGGTTCTCTTATATGATCTTTATGTTATGTTCTATTTGAACCCTGCTATGCTACCTTTGATATTTGAACCTTTGGCATTGAACCTTTGCTATGATCCCTTTGAAATGAACTTTGATATGACTTTGCTTTGAACCCTTCAGTTTGAGACCCGAGCCACTATTTGTTTTCCAAGCCATGGAGGTAACATTTGGCCGTGTCATTGATGCACCTTTGCATGACTTCATGTGTTGGTGTAGTGTCTTTCTCACACCGTCCCCCCATTTGATATTAAATGCGTCATTATGAAGATTTATTATTTGTTTAAGGGCGGTATGGATGCATCCCTAGATTTGTTTTGTTATTCGATGGATTATGATTAGTTTGGGCTTGGAATTAGAACTTGATTGATTTCTGATCCATCGTACCATACACTATGAAATTGACTTCTGCTTTGTCTTACCTTATATTTGTATTCCTTTGATCATGCGTGTTGATATCCTTTGTACCTTTATATCGTATCTTTGATATCCCGTTATCTACATGCGTTCGATTATATATATATATTATATATCTGTTCACTAGGCTTTGAAGTCAACCGCATTTCTTTTCCTGTCGCAGGTACTAAGCTAGAGCTGGGGTTGCTTTCGGATATGAGTGCTGAGTGTGACTTACCTAGAGATCTTATTTTTGATTATATGAATTTGTTTACTTTTCGAGACATCGTTATTTCGGTTATTTCGTTTGGATATGTCTGTCATTTAAGACATATTACCTTAATTCCAGGTTGACTTATTTCCATTTGGTTATTTATTTGAGACTTCCGCTGTTTATGCTTGTGTTATGATTATGTATGCCTTTGATGTCACACCATATTTGTAATACTTCTACCCTTTAGGGTCGGGGCGTTACAATTCAAGTGTAGTAGTACAAGATGGCAGGGTTAAATTAGTCACTCAAGCTTTTCATTAACCAATCTCATCAAGGAAGCACACGTGAAATTGAGGAAAAGCACAAGAGATGATGGTTTTTTACACGGATTTAACACTCAAAAGAATACAAGTGCTCAATCACGGATTGCCACGCTGGCAATCCGTGTAAGATATTTAGTGATCCAACGGCTTAGCATGATTATCCAATGATTGAAGATTGTACGGCTATGATTGAAGGAAGCGTGTGGGAAGCTCAGGGGCTAGAAGGTTCACCAAGAGGCTATAAATAGCTCACACTATCACACACAAGGCACCTAGTTTTTTCCCTTCTTTTTCCTAGCTTTAATATTTTAGCTTAAAAGTTTTTTCTTACCTTCCATTTCCATTTTAAAAAGTAATATGTAACTCAATTTTAGCTTAATATAATCAAGTTTTAGTTTACTTCTCATTATCCTAATATGTCTTAAGTTTATACTCTTATGTTACTATTGATAAGCTTCCATAAGTTAATTTTAGCTCATCCAAGTCTATAAGCTTGGATTTGAGCTTATAAAGGTCTTAATCTACTAAAAACCTAAAATTAGCTTAAATTACCTTGACTATTGGACTTAAAAGCTAATTGGAAGGGAGGCTAGCAAGGGATGAGCCTCCATGGACTTTACTGGCTTATCTTAAGATAAGCCAGAGCTGTTGATAAGTTCATTTGAGCACTTAGCTTCTGTTTAGCTAAAGCTTCTAGTAAGTTTTCATTTAATTTCCTTTATCCTTTAATATCTAGTTTTATAATGGCTTATTTGCTTATTTGCTTAATCTGTCTGCTTATTAGTGCTTATTTAATCTTATTCTAGCTTATTAAGTGTATTTGCTTTTCTATTTTTAGCTGAAATAGTTGAAAATCTGTCTTAGCTTAATCTGTCATTAAATCATGAAAAACCAAAAAAATATTTAGCTTAGTGGTAGATCTTTGATTCTAGCTTAAATTAATTAAAGATTTATGTTTACTAGGATTGTATAAGCTAATGAATATCTGGTAATGAAGTTTTGTTAAGTAGATTGTAATTTCATAAGCTCATTTGAAATCTGTCAAGTCTAAAGGGGTGTTTGGATCAGCTTTGTCTGACTCTCAAAAGTCAAAGTATTTTGGTAAATGCACTTTGGACAGTTTGATTATCATATTTGATAAGGTTTTGAAAAGGTTCAAATGATTGGTTTTTGTTCAAAAACATTTTGAGGCTTAATTTTACTTTAATTTTTCAGCACCAAGGGAATTTATTTCCTTTTCTTTGACTGCTAAAAAAATTGTTCAAGCTCTTGTGAGCTGTTGAATTTGTTTGTGTTGTGTTTAGACACACTCTCTTTAAGAGTTTAATGCAGGTTTACCTTTAAAGGTAACCTGCAACATCACAATAGCCTATACACAACTTAAATAAGCTGACCAAAAGAGGCCAAGTGACCCAAATGTATTTTAAACAGTTTTGACCCGTTTTGGGTGCTTATGCCAAACACCCCTTTAAGTTTGGAAATCCAAACTTTAAGCCTAATTAACAAAGATTTAAGTAGATAACTCTAAAGATAGATAATAAGTGATGACAAATAAGCAAAGATAGACAAATTTTAGCCCTCAATAAGCACTTTAAAAAGCAACAAAGATAAGCAGTTATAAGGTAAAAAAAAGACAGTATTGAACAAGACTTAAATAAGTAACAAGTAAGCAACAATTCAAGAACTAGTGAGCATTAAGCAACATAACAAGCAACAATAAGCATAAATAAGCTCCAAATAAGCTAAGCTACAGTAATATTTCAGGAAAATCAAAATAAGGAACTTACAAGCTCCTTAAGATTTCCTGTCTGAATTCAAGTGCCAATATCAATCCTATTGCCTCCCATGAGGCTCTATAACCAAGGCCATCCAAAATTTTGCCCTGCTCCATGCTTTCTTTTTTTTCCTTTTTTTTAATTATTTTTTGGATTTTTGAATGTTTTTTTTTTACAGAAACTGAAATACGCTTGTATATAAATTCTTAATGACTTAAGAATTTATATAAAAGCTTTGATAAACAGTATTAAAAACTAATAAGCTTAAGTGACAAAAATTTAAAGAAAACTAGTAAATGACATAAGATTAAATTGCAAGTATTTAAAGAACAGGAATTTAAATGACATAAAAAGTAAATTGCATTAATAAAGATGGTACAAATATTTAGGTTACAAGCTTTTGACTTAACACTCAAAATTCGACAAAAAAAACAAACTAAATATTACATGGTATTTATAATAAAACTATTTAGGGTTTTGTGTTTCTTTGCTGAGAGCTTCAAAGGGTTGTGCTTCTTGTGTGAGAGAGAGTTCCACAAAGTAATCTTGTCCCTTGAAAAAATTCTTTGGTACGCCCAAGTCCTTGATTCATAACCTTGAATTTGTGTAGCAATAGATGGGTTTAAGATTGCCAAGGTGGCAAGATGGTATGTGGGTGTGGGGTGAGATGAGAGTGAAGGTTTTTTGTTACCCCCCCCCCCCCCCCTTTGGGCTCCGGATTTGAACAGTGCCCAAGGTGTGAGAGTGACAGGAAGGGGGGGTTTTGTTTTTGGCGGGAAGGGGAAGGGTTTGTTTTTGGCGGGAAGGGGTTAAGGGTGTTCTGTTTTAATATGTTTGACAGGGTGGAAGTTTGGGTTTATGGCAAAAAAGGTCCTCCAACCTTTATATGTTTCTTACTATGCACCACACGACCTTATGGGATATGAGTTTGAAGGATTGGCAGATTCAGCCCCTTAACTTGTTTGTGGGCTTATAACTAAATGGTTTTGGGCTATTTGTTTAGTATTGGGCCCGTTGAGAAGTAAAGGCCAATTTGGTCTTCAAATGATCCCTTAATGGGCTACCCCGACCCATTAGATGGGTAAGGGTGGGCCTATTAAAGTCTTCTTCGATTATGGCTTCGGTCCTTTGATTTGACTTTGGCTTTTCCACGCTTTTCCATTCCGTGCTCGGTTTTGTCCGTTTTTGCTTGATTTTTCGTCCTTTTGTCGGATATCCGTTTCCTGCACAAAATAAGTGAAAACATACAAATACAATGTATTTTTGGTACGTTTTTGGTCATTTAAGTCCGATTTTAATGGTGAAAGGTATGTGTAATTAAACGCATACCAAAATCCCCCATACTAAGACATTGCCGTGTCCTCACGCAATGCTATGAAGTAAGCACTTAGAAAACTAAGAATCTCGATCTCCCTCGACTAATAACCTCGAAAAGTAGCTAAGCGTTCGTCAAGGGAATTAAAGACTCATAAGTTTTGAAAAGCCCCGTCTTTACCATTTTTAAATATATACACTTATTCCTACACATATTTTTGTATTTTTCATTTTTCTCATTTTTTTTAGTTTTCATATGAAGCAACTAACTAGAACGTTTGACTTTCGTTATTTTATAACTTTTAGGGATCATAGAATAAGATGCATTTCGATCCGAGAATGCCCCAAAAAGGATAAATTCATCGTCCCCGATTTTTCACTTGCTCCAAACCAAGCTTAAAACAAAATCACCATTAATTATGAGTTAAGATGCTACACTACTCATATTTGCAATTTGTAAACTTTTCACTCCCGACAATTATTATATCTTAAGTGTATGTGCTATTTTGAATTTCAACCATGGATCAGTGTTTTGCAAAATTCTATGCTTCACGTTCCACCCGAGAATAATGAGTTTGAAGGCGAGATCATCCCATGTAGCGACTTTCGTCTCGGCACATCCCAACCTTGCGGCTAAGTGACCAGGCTTTTGACACCTCACAGAGACTAGTATCGGGACTCACGGACCTTAGGTTTCAAAAACTCTTAGGTTTTCCGTATACATAGCTTATAAAATAGAATAGCCAAAGTTCAAAAGCATATTTGAATTTAACAAAAAGAGATCTTTTATTTATTAATTCACACTTAATATTAAACATTTATGCAATTGTAACCCTTGACTTTTTAGAAGGCTGCAACATCGGTTGTGAGCCGGCAAGATGCAGCAAACTTTTATCAGCCCACAGTTTATATTTATTATATTTTTTTTTCATTTTCCATCATTTTTTTAATATATATGACAAGACTTCTTTTTGAAAAATTTAAGTATAAATTTGAACTAAGGCTAAAGTTTTTGCTATATACTACATAAAAATTATTGATTTAAGTTTAATCTCCAAAAGTAGCACGTATATTAATCAGGTTAAGAGCTTATGGGAGAAAAAGCGACAAATTACACACATGAGCTCTTAAGATTTCCAAATAATCCTTGTTTAGCATCCAACTCATACTTAACACTATCATTTTTCATTCTTTGCGAAAATCGCGAACGCTTAGCCTAAAAGTTAAGGAACAAGCTAGAGCTCAACACGCTCGATCGGGTCAAAATTTACTCTTATTCTACCCAGCAGGAAAGTCAAAATTGTGACAAAACACTTATTTTATTTTTGAAAAAATTTTAAATTTTTTTCATTTTTTTGAAATTTTGGTGGTAAAAACGGGATTACGTAAAAACAACGGCTGCAGGCATAATCAAATCGAAGATCCCCCCCATACTAGAATGAAACATTGTCCTTAATGTTTTTACGAAGGGTTTCTACGTAAATCCTAAGCCGTTTATGAATTATGCTTAAAATAAACGTTAGTCGATAAGATTAGGATATCGGATTCCCAAATGAAGCTGAGGATTTGAAGCTCTTGTGATCGAAGGACAAAACCGCGAGCACGAGAGGCTTCAGAATCCGGGCAATCCTGGACAATACAGCACAAAACACAAAACACGAGAAAGAAAAGAGGCGAGCCTCCGCACAACAACAAAAACACTTATTAGCAAATAGAAAGAAGATAGAATGGATAAGCACGGATTTCCACCCACGAAGCACCTTGTTTTTGTTAACCGAGTCCCAAGCTCGACTCGACCCCAAATTCATTGGTCCATGGGGGAGCAGGTGGAAGATAAAATCTTCATCGAACTTTCATTCAAGTGGTTTGGATAAACATTGAATTTTATGAAAGTTCCACTCCGATGAGATACACCTGGCATAAAAGAATGATAAATGGAGATGCCGGGGTCAAAAATGGTATCTTCATTCCCACAAGAGAGAAGATATGGAGGAGCAACTGGATACGTGAGAAATGGAAGAAAGATCCATACAATATAAGCGAAGAGAGGTTCACTTAAAAGTATGAAATCCAGATCCAGGTGAAGGGTGGGATGGGTGGGTAAAACATTAGGCACATGAACTCTTGGTTCTCTTGTTGGGAAAATATCCTCCACCACATCCATAGTGAAATCGCCCAGCTCGGGCTCAATCTTAAAGCAGAAATGATCATACTCCGATGGAGATATGATGTGAGCAAGTTCATCGGCGAACTCCTCATGATAAAAATCACTCCTATCGGTAGGAGGAAATGGATTGATCGAAAGATCAAAGATGAACGAATCATATTGAGAAAAATCAGCATGAGTAGTGGTACTGCCACTACTCTTTTCTTCAATATGATCATCATAGAAGGCTTCATAATCCGGAAGAGAATAATCAGAACGGGTAGTGGTACTGCCACTACTATTCTCTTCCAAATCAAAGCAGAAAGTTTCAGATTCGGGTGAAGAATTATCAAAGGTGTTAGTCTCCTCCAAGAAAAGGTTAAGAGATGTGGAGGAAGACTTGGTCATAACATCGGAAGATGGAGCGGGATTATCTTTTAATGCTTCGATGTTAGCAATAAGAAGATTGACATTCAACAATTTTTCACGAAGGATATCGTCTTTGATTGTTAGAAGAATATCATCATCGATCCCTCCAACTTCCGGGATAACAATCTCCACCGCCTCTAAGCTGACGATCTCAGGGACGGGAGTGATGCAATCGACATAATTGATGTTTCACATAAAACGTACATCACATCGAAAATAATCATTAGTTTGGAATCGATGATAGTCTCAGAATGTTCTTTGAAAGCTTTAAGAGGGTTAGGATTGTTACAAAGAGGCACATCGCACACACTGTCAGGAATACCCTTGGACTCACTTGAGATTGGGACAAGGTCCTCAACAATAGACTTTATTACTTCGTCCGATTCTGTTGTCAGAATAGTGTCAAGATGCTCGTCCCCCATACTTAGAGAGTTAACGGGCTCATTGGTTGGTAAGACGGGTGTGATTGCAATGGTATAGTCCTCATCATCATCGTAGCACTCCTATATATATCGTTAATATACAGAGTTATGGCAACTTAAATGATAAAATCTGTAAATGAACACTGAAAAACTTTCCTTGGAGTCTCGTAACATGAATAAAACTGTTGACATTGTGTTCCCACCCTCCCAAATGTGATCTAGCTGATAGTGTGACTGTGTGATAGTGTCGGTAATTTCTCGCAGTCCTGGTGTTAGCATATATAATGACATATGGTTGTTTTGTGGTTGCTCTAGAAGTATCGGTTCACTCTATATAATATATTAAATATTATATATATATAAATATGGTGAGGTTATTTTCAGAAAAAAGTTTGTATCATAATCGCTTTGAAACGCATAGTTCTTCAGTTCAAATGTCTAACGTTGTGTATTTACTCTTGTTAATGTTGTGTGCTTGTGTCCAATGACTCTATATCTATGTGTATTGTGTGATGTCAATTGTGGCTTAATATGTTCACTAAACGTGTGTCTGTCTGACTAAACTCACTGTATCTAGACTCTGTCTCGATTTTACTTGTATGTTCTTAGACAATTGTGCACTCATATTAGATGTTAGAGTGTTGAGAGCATCATCCATATACTCTAGACTGAATGTTTTAGAGAGGTCGCGATAGGTCATAGATTGTGTAGGGCTAATCTCGTGTATCGATAGTAGGTATGATGGACCTGTGTAGAGATGACAGTCTGGACTCTATTAGATAAAGCTAGTTCGATGAATTATGATTGAATTATGTTATTGTAATCATGCGCGCTCTATGAGAAGGAATACATTTTTTTGTGATACTTAAAATTATTAGTTATGTATGGGGGCTTTTTCTTTTTTTGCGTCTAACTGTCATAGCATAGTGTTTAAGTATAAAATACACTATCGGGCAAGTTATGAGTTTGTGAAAGAAATGGGGAAATACGCGCTCAAAAATATTGATTAAGAACTCGACGTTCAATAATATGAAAAATACATGTGAAGGGGACTAAAGAATCCATTTGTCAATATAAACTTGATATAGGACAAACTCTAAGAGAATATATATTTAAAAAACACGAGAATGTTAATATGGACTCTCATGATATATGAAAGAGGATTTAAATATAAGAATTAATTTGTATGTTTATAAATTTTAGTTTTTATTAGCATAGAATACCCAAAAGATGAGAAACACATGGCATATAGTGTCTTTTCTTGAAAGAGGCGCATAGTACTTTCATGGCAATTGTATACGTGTACATGATTTGTTTGCTCTCTAATCCGCTTTTTAAGCTTCGGTCAGTGTATTCATACTCGTCACAGGTCTTGAAATATTACTCAATCATAATCATAACTCTGATCTGTTTACGGCACATTTCTCACTGAATTTGTAAATTACCCCAAAAATATCAATAAAATCTATTATTAACATATCCACCAACGCTCAAACAAAGAAAACTCCTACTTCTTCAATCATTATCAATATCACTCATATTTAAACTAATATAAAACGCCTAACCAATTCTTTAAACAACACTGCATACACATCGCTATCGACCGCATACTACCCCGCCTAAATTCAACTCATCAAATTAGCCACCGCAAATCAAAACCCCACAATTCAACTAAACATGAGTACCATCTCTCTATACAATGAAAACACAACACACCTAGCCAAATACCTACAACCACAACAAAACCCAAAACAACCACTCCACTTACACTCCCCAAAAAACACTAACATTCGTCCCACTTTCCCCACTAATAATACACCCCAACACAACCCAAAACTCACCAACCGATCCCCACTCAAAACCACTAAAAACTCTCATAATAATCATACTCATTCCACAACACAAAGAAAAAAAAAACTCCTCAATCCAAAAAAATCTCAATCTATCACAAATCCCCACACTCTGCCCCCCTCACTCACACCGCATCTCAAATACACCGAACTAACCCCTTCACAACCTAATAAATCACCCACACTCTATACTCCAATAAAATATAAACCACCCAACAAACCACGCATCCACATCACCATACGCCCGCTAAACATTAACCAAAACCCCAAGTCACCAACCTATATCACCAAGCCCTCGCACTACACAATCAAACATCAGAAACCCAACAACTAATTGCACACCATAATACCGCTCACAAATAACACAAACCCCACCTCTCACAAGCCAACACCCCAACCTTTCAATACATGACCAATAAATCATAGAGACCACCATCACACAAAATTACACGACATTCAACCCCGATCCTACTTCCTAACACCCAAACAAATCTCTATAACACTAGCACTGTCTCTCTTGATGCATTGCCTAGACCAGCCACTGTCGCTCCTACCACTAGCAAAAAAGATTCTGTCAACCCCCTTTGAATAAGTTTAACACTACCTATAAACCCTAATACCCCTCTCTAAGTGAATAACTAATAAACCAAATATCATCAAGTCCCTGTCCAAGAGACGTCACACGTTATGCCCTCATACACTACTTGTGCATGTGACCGATAACCTTCAGACACAGTCGGACTGGTGATACTACTAGTTTGTGTTGACGTGAATCCGAGTGCCTTATAAGAACCCAAAATCCAAATATTGAATGAATGTATATAAAGTTAGATCGTCTGTGAGTTATAGCAATCATTTCGTTAGCGACCGTCACTCATGCAGCAAACTCCCTCGTGATATTCTGAGTGTATTTATTATGGATTCTGTTCGGAACATCGACGATGCGGATTTTATAGTGTCAGTGATTCTGCGGGCGCTGAGTCGCTAGAAGTGATCGGTGAGAGACTCAATATCTTACTTTTAACTTGTTTAGATATCTGAAGATAGCGAGTTCGAGAGTCGTGGAGCTTTTGGATTGTATGCGTAGGTAGAAGATAGCGGGTTTGATTTTTTTGTTGAAAAGTGTCGCGGCGAAGATGTGAGGCGGGCGAGAGGAAACATAAAATAAGAAATGCTCGTGACGTAGCATAAGCTCTAGAGTGATTTGGCTGCTGTTTGACGAAATCGAGCTTCAATACACTTTTAACCTTTTATATACATAAATCGAGTCGAATCGAGCTTGATATGCCGAGTATTTATCGAGTTCGAGCATGAGATGTGGAAATAATCGAGCTCGAGTCGAGTTTCGAGCTCGAGTTTTATATGATGAGTCGAGCTCGATCTCGAAATATAAAGCTCGGCCAAGCTCGATTCGAGTTTCGAGCTCGATTTTTAGTATTCGAGTCGAGCCCGAGCTTGGCAATACTCGGCTTGACTCGGCTCGTTTACACCCCTAATAGCAACCATAAACTCACATTTCATTATAATACCCACTTTCTATAAAATATACCCAATAAATACCCACACACTCACAACTAAATAAAATACATTAAATAAAAAAGAGAGGGGCCCACTTTGTTTATAACTCACCGAAATGATTCACTCACCCTAAATGACATAAGTCACGCGTGACTTTTTGAGGCCGGAATAGAACTCACTGTGTGAGTTTAAAACTCACACGGTGAGTTATACTCCATATCATCCGACCTAAGGGTGGATAGGTTTTTTGAGAAGGATGAGATATTAATGTGACAACCCTAGAAAAAATTACGTAAATTAAAGAAGGCAAAAACGGTTTTTATGGCTGGACAAGAAATGACTCTAGTGCCCTTATCTCCTTTACATAATCTAACTTCATTTTGTAATTTATTACGTTTATGCCACCGCTAATATAGTCCATTTATCAAAATTTAAATGGTTAAGATTGGTTCTCGCTTTTTTGTGGTTCTGAAAAGAACCTCTCTCTCTCTCTCTCTCTCTCTCTCTCTCTCTCCCTCCTTATCTCTCCCCCTCTCTCTCCCCCCTCTCTCTCTCTCCTGCTCTTTCTCTCTCTCCCTCTCTTTCTCTCTCTCTCTCTCTCTCTCTCTCTCTCTCTCTCTCTCTCTCTCTATATTCTATATATATATATAGATACTATATATATATATATATATATATATATATATATATATATATCCGATCAAACTGAATTTTTTTGTAACTAATAAAAACCAAACATGTATGGAAAATAACTAAAACGTTCACCAACATTGTGGCTTTAACTCCCAACAAACTTGTCAACCGGTGCTTTTAAGGATCACTAAATTTAGGGTGTCAATTTTCGACACGACATGATACCTGGCACGAACTCGATACGAAGTTAAACAAGTTTGGATTAAGGATAAACATATTATGTCAATAATATGTCAACCCGTCGTATAGTAAATGTGTTGTATTTAGGTTGACTAAATATCAACAAGACAACCTGTGAACCCGTTTAAATATACAAACTTCCAAAAATAAAATATATAACTTGAATTTTATGTTTGATTTGGATTTAAACTTCTTTTGTTATGTACTTAACATGAATTTTCACTCGCGCGTTGCCGTAGAGTGTATGTATATGATCGTATAGCATGCGACGTATATGTCATTTTATCGTTACCTATGATCGATTATCCTGCTAAAATATAAATAGTTTTTTTGCAAACTTGGTTACATTATGAACTTTTCCGAGTATATAAAACACATTAAGCTACCAAACCCCAAATCCAATAATGATATTCCCTTTGCATGAATTCCCGGGAAACATAGACGTCGACTATTCAGTTTCCATTTTCCACAGGCTCATCATGAAAATCATGACTAGTTGTTTTCCCATTAGCCGTCCACCTCCGTCATTTTTCCTGTTATTCAAAGGATCCATAATGCCATCTCTTTACACGCATATATTTTTAACAGAAAAAACGAACATTAAAGGAAAGCAAAAAACAAAGGTTGAGTTAGTACGCCTCAAAAAACTTGCATTGGCTGTCAAATCTCGCATACGTAAATCATAATAACGCCATCTACATCGCATACGTAAGTCATAATGACGCCATCTACACCCCATCCCGACCAAAACTCCTAAAATAATTACAACCTTAAACCGCTAAACTAAAACCCTATAATTTTAAATGAAACCGACAACAAACGCACTAAACCAATAAAGAAATACCACTTACGTGCATCAAACAATCGACGGCTTAACGTTGGCATCCCAAATTCAGCTACCGAACATTTTTTTTCTATGCGTGTGCAGCTATTTTTGCACCGTTATATACCACCATCTACCCACCTAAACGACATCGTTTAGAAAGGTCAAACCTAAACGACTGCGTTTTGGACCTAAACGATGTCGTTTTAGCTACCCACACTCTAGCCCAGCCCAGCCCAGTACAAGAGCAAAACAACATTTTTGTCCATTTTCTTACGATTTCGTCCATTTTCGTACGTCCTCGTCCGTTTTCATCCGTTTTCTTACCATTTTGTAAGGAAACGTACAAAAATGTAAGAAAACGGACGAGAACGTACGAAAAAGTAGAAAAATTGACAAAAACAGTCGAAAACGTACGAAAAAATGAAAGAAAATGTAAGAAAACGTACAAAATCATATAATAACGTTTAAAAGCAAACAAAAAAGGTTAAACCATTCAAGAACGTTCAAAAATGGGCGAAAACGGTCGAAAACGAACGAAAATGGACGAAAACGATGGAAATCGGTCAAAAATGGTTGAAATCCATCAGAATCGGTCGAAATCGATTAGAAACGATCAAAATACGGTCGAAAATAGTCAAAATTGGTCGAAAGCGGTCGAAATCAGTCGAAAACAATCAAAATCGGTCAAAAACGCATAAAAACGTTAAAAAACAGATGAAAACATTAAAAAAATATCGTATAAAAACGGATAAAAACGAATGAAAATGTATAAAAAAACTTTTGATCCGCTAGACCCGTCTAATTCTTTTGGGAGACCCATTGTTAAACATAAGATTCACATAACAAGATCGATCCGGAGGTCGGGGAGGATAAAAGAAATAAGTTGCCATTGATTATTTAGAGAGAGAAAAAGGAAGAGTGTGTGTGTTTCTTGAGAGAGAAAGTAGAAAACACACACACCTTATTACAATAATTATTATCCTCACCCTTCCATGGAAGTATGGAGGGGATATATATAGCCCTGGACACGATCTACTTACTACACTTGACATTTTTAGTCCCTGCGTGTCCGGCTAATATAAACTAATGTAATTCCGTATTAGCCGACATATTTCAAGGCTAACAATCTTCCCCCAATATGTGGGCATACAGAATTACTTACAATGTTCCTATCAAGTACAAATACAACAAAATAAAATGACATCCAAGGCGCTTCCAATGCAGAAGATGACGTCTTTGTCTTCTAGTCTTGATACTTGTACTCCAGCTTGGATCTTCTTTGTCTTGACTTGTTTTGGAACCATTGTAGTATACATGAGTTGGATTAACTTCCCCCCAAATCATGCAGCATGTCTTAAAAAGCTTTCTTCATAGACTCCTTTTTGGCGAAGTTTCTTAATCAGCTTCCCCCCAAACCAACATCCGTATCTTGAGCAGATTCTGAAACTTTGATGTAGCTTGAATGATCTTCTAACATTGACATTTAAAGTGCACATCGAAATTTTGTAGAAGAAACAGTCAACCACACCAACTAATACCGCTTCTATACTGTATCATGACATTCGATCTTGGTAAATATCTGTTTGGGGGAACATACAAGAGATCAGCAACAAATCTTCTCACACTTGCAGAATACTTCACACACCATACTAAGTGAAGTAGTATAAAATACTTTCCCCTGGAAGTTGACCTGATAACATCAAAGTATCAAAGTACACGTATTCCCCCATGATGGTTTCGAACTCTCGGAAGCATCATTGACGTGTACGCCCATATACACGAGAAGTTATTGTCATAAGCAACAATCTTGAAAAGTTATGAAAGACATTGAAGAACTTTGAAAGATTTTGCTGAGACTATGAAGTATCATTGACGTTCAGTAGCTTTAAATATCCTGTGAGAGTTGCTGATCACATCTCAACCTTATACTCTCTGGCTAACTTACCAACCTCGTATTCTGTCGGCTATTGCTGTGACCATTGGGTGAAGTAAACCCGATATACCAAACTTGAAAATGAAGTAACATTCCCCAAATTCGTTACTTAAGCTTGCACTGTTGTAGATGTAGATTGGCAGATGGTTGCAGAGAAAAGCCTCTATAAGTACATATACCCAACATCAAGTAAAGTAAAATTTGTACATCACTACTTGAAAATTATCCCACATCGGCATTTTGCGGTCCGTTGTTGATCACTGCGCTACTACAATGTTATACTCTTTAAGTGATTTTTAGTTATCCAGGAGGGCTCTCACCAACAGTCCTTTTGGACTCTCTCTGGTTAAACTAGATAATTCAAGGCTTAATCATAAACTGTATTCGCTTCAAGCCAACGTCATCAATTGATAGATTGGGTTTAAGGAAAGGGGTAGAAAATAGAAGGAAGTCTCGATGATGAAATAAGTATATGCTTCCGTAAAACCCACTTCAATTTCAAATAAGGGATACCAAATATATACAACTTAGTTGTTCACTTGTATCTTGAATCCAAATCTTTAGCCATTTTGACGTTTTAGTGAATCTTATTCGGATCGTTTGTAGTGTTATGTATCATGTTTGTTGTGTTGTAGTTCATGAATTATTTGATGTGTTATGATAGTTAACGGATACACGCCTCAACAAATATACCATAAGCATGGCCATCCGAGTAATAAAACTCGGTCTCTTAGACATTACCCGACATGAAAGTGTTTTAAAATTCGACTTGATCCGATAACACGAGCCCCAAAAATAGATAAACCATTCATCGTGTCGGGCCTAATATCATAACACAACTCAACATCATCTGTCAAACCCATAAGCATTTAGGCCCAAGTTAACAATAACCCAGCCCATCACAAATTTACATTCGGCCCATGATTGTTTTTCTAAACAGAACCGGCCCAACACCACTAATACCAAGCCCATGCACTTTTATCAATACCTGGTCCAAGAATATAGAGTTAGGGATATATATAAACGAATCAATTCCTAAGATTTCTCTCATTAACCTAACCCTAATATTAATTACACGCAGTCACAAACACATCTGTCCCAAAACTAAATCTGCTCCCAAACTCTAATCATCCTTAACGTTTAAACATAAACCAACCCATTAACTCTTCGTCCTTTAAATCGTGTAACTCGAATCCCCAACCCAAGATAGCACCATTATAACATACGGATTTGTCACAGACCCTCAAGAAAAGAGGAAAAGTTTCGACTTCAAGATCATAAGAATGGTCTCGGGTAGGTTTGAAGTTTTGTGTGTCTTTAAACGAAACAAAGATTGAGAGTAACAGATTTGTTATGCCTCACTCTTTAAATTCGTATATCAAATGGGTTTAAACCCTTACACAGATCGATGATGAGTTTTTCTTTTCAAGTGTATGATCTATATGGGTCTTGACATTAGTTGAAACACACAAAAAATCTGAGATCTTCTTTATTATGATTCGAGTCTTTGGTGGAGATGAAGAAGGGTGTGATTAAATGTGACGATGGGATAGGTAGATCGAGTCGGATTTGTTGGAAATTGATTGTGACGATGGGTTTCGATATGGCTGATGTTGTTGATGTTCCTGTTGTTATAGTTTTTGTTGATTGATGTTTGTTTTGTTCTGACTCAGTTGAGTCTTGACCCGGTCAACTCGGTACCAAGTTGACACGGTTGGGTGAGTTTTTAACAAATCGCAACTAAACAAAACGCAACAAGGCAAAACGCAAGTTGTCTTTTCTAGCAAAACGCAGTGGTCAAGTCACAGTTGACTTAGACAAAACGCAAAGAGTTCTAGACAAAACGCAACCTGCTAAAATTTTGGGCAGCATGTCGTTTAGGTGTGTAACATAAAGGTCTTCAACTTGGTACAAATCGCAACATCAAAAACGCAATACCAAAACGTAGTCCGAGACAAAACGCAGTCCGAGACAAAACGCAATACCTAAACGCAATCCTTTGTTGTAGGCAAAACGCAGCCAAGAAGATAAAGCCCAGATCTGGTTTTGACTTTTTAATCAAAACGCAACCAGGAAAATTAAGAATCACACCCAGATTTGTTACGTGACTTTTAAGCACAAAAAAATGTAACCAGATTGACAGTAACAAACAACAATAACAACCTGTTGATTTTTTTAACAAGGAAAAAAAACAAAAAAATGAGTGAACAGTAACCGAGTGAACAGTACATGAACAGTAACCGGAACATGAACAACAAACACATGATACAATACACCCCTGGTTAGCTCTAATGCCAATTGTTAAACATAAGATTCACATAACAAGATCGATCCGGAGGTCGGGGAGGATAAAAGAAATAAGTTGCCATTGAGGGCTTTTGATTTGTGATATAAAAACAGATAGTGAATTGGTGAGAAAAAGAAATGAGAGATATAGTGAGCTGAAAAATAGAAAGAGAGTTGTGTGATATAAAAACAGATAGAGTGAATTGGTGAGAAAAAGAAATGAGAGATATTGTGAGATTAAAAACAGAAAGAGAGCTTGTGAGAGTTAAAATTCATGATGGAAATGCTTTTTGGAATGAAATTGGAGTTAATATTGGTGTATCAAAGTTAATGCTGCTAAGCTTAAACTCACGGCTGCCAATATTAGTTAATGCTGCTAGGCATAAACTTACTACTGTTGGTTTAGTTAATACCGTTAGGCTTAACTTAATGCTGTCAGTTCAAGTTAATGCTGTTGAGGGTGATTTCATAAATACTTCGATTAAAGGTTTCAATCACTCATTCGATCGATTTTACACTTTGATATACTCTCTAATCATAAACCCTAACTCAATTTCATCTTTAATCCTCAAAACCCATCACAATGTCGACCTCAAAATTCGCTAAAACACATAATCTAGTCGCATTCTTAGATAAACCTAAAGAAAGTGAGGGGTTTAAGGGAATTATTGATTTTCTGAATGCAAGTTCTATCATATATGCGCTAACGGTGAGTCCCACCATCTATACTACATGTATTGAACAGTTCTGGGCAACTGCCAATGTTAAGACAGTTAATGAGGAACGTCAGATACAAGCCCTAGTTGATAAGAAGAAGGTGATCATCACTGAGACGAGTATAAGAAGTGATCTTAAGTTAGAAGATGCTGAAGGAACAGATTGTCTACCTACTGCTACCATTTTTGCAGAACTGGAAAGAATGAGGTATGAAAATCTTACTCAAAAGCTTACATTCTATAAAGCTTATTTTTCATCCCAATGGAAATTTCTTATCCATACCTTACTGCAATGCCTTAGTGCTAAGACTACAGCCTGGAATAAATTTAGTAGCACTATGGCATCTGCTATCATGTGTCTTTCCAATAACTAAAAATTTAACTTTTCCAAGTACATTTTTGACAATATGGTAAAAAACTTGGAGGGTGGGGTTAAGTTTCTTATGTATCCAAGGTTTGTGAAAGTCTTCCTAGACAATCAAGTTGAAGGAATGACCAAATATAAAGGGATTTATGTTACCCCTTCCCACACCAAAAAGGTGTTTGTTAACATGAAGATACCAGGAAAGGGTTTTTCTGGTAAAGTCATACCTCTTTTCCAAACAATGATGGTTCAAGCTCCAGAAAATATGGGTGAAGATTCAACGGCTCTTACTGATTCCCATTCCACACACATTATTACTCAACCATCATCATCTAAGCCTCAAAAGAAACAGTCCAGAAGAAAACAGAGGAAGGACAGTGGTCCTACAGAGCCTATTCCTGATGAGGCTACTAATGAGGAACATGTATCTACCCCTTCCTATGATCCTCCTCAAAGTGGTGATGATAGACTGCAACTGACTGAATTGATGAGTTTATGTACCAGTCTACAAGAGAAGGTTCTTGATTTAGAGAAAGCAAAGAGTGCTCAAACAAAGGAGATTGCTAGTTTAAAGAAGAGAGTCAAGCAGTTAGAAAAGAGAAAGAAGTCAAGAACTTTAGGGCTCAAGAGGTTAAGGAAGGTTGGTTCAGCTAGCAGGGTAGAATCCTCTAATGATGTCAGATTGGGTGCTCATGAGGATGCATCCAAACAGGGGAGGAAAATAACTGATCTTGATGTTGATGCAGAAGTGACCTTGATTGATAAGACTTAAGAAAGAAATGATGAAGAGATGTTGTTTGATGTAAAAGATGATTTACAAGGTAAAGAAGTTGTTGCTGAAAAAGAAGTTAGTGCTGCTGATCCAGTTACTACTGGTGGTGAAGTAGTTACTACTGCTAATGTTGAAGTTACTACTGCCAGTACTCCAACAACAACTATTGATGAATTAGAGCAGGAAAAGGCTAAGAAGAAAAAGGGTGATGATGATCAGGAGGAGGAAGAAATGAAAAAGCATATGGAGATTGTTCAAGATAATGATGTAGCAATTGATGCTATACCTCTAGCCACTAAGCCTCCAATGATTGTTGAATACAAGATTGATAAAGAAGGAAAGATGGGATACTTTAAATTGATAAGGGCTGATTTTTAGTTCAGCTCTAAGAATATATAAGTTTCATTCATTAAAGTGCTTAATTGCTTGCTTAAATTTAAGCTCAAAAGTAGGTTTAAGGACTGTTTGGTTACTCTCAGATTTCTGTGATCATAAATCATAACAGTTTGCCTCCAAAAAGAGTCAACTCGAGCTAAACGAGCTCAAACTCATTATGAAACTGATATGGACTTATAGGCTTCTAGAAAGAAACGTTATAAGAACTAGAGAAAAGAGATGAATTCCCAAACAAAGAATAAGAATTGGACCTCAAATCTCAACTGCCATTGATTAGCTTGAAAGCATGAAATAGTTTGAGAGTTTGTTACAGAAATGAAAGAGAGAAATTACAATTGAAAAGACAAATGGAAATGAGAGGAGTAACTGGTATTTATAGAGAAGAGCGGGAAAATTTGTTAAGAGTAAATCACGTGCACCTCACGTGTAGGGTATAACAACCCAGCACATGCATTTCACGTGCTGTAACCGCTTTTCCCTCCTATCTCATATCAATCCATCCTCTTTAAAATGATGCTTGTCCTCAAGCATCAGTGAGAAATTGAGGGAACCTCCTTTGCAAGTCCTCTATCCATTCCCATGTACCATCATCACTGGTGCCATTAGCCCACTGCTGGTGCCATTAGCCCACTGCACCAACACATACACAGTAGCTGAGTTACCTTTCTTCTGCAACCTCCTGTCTAGTATCTTGACTGGTTCCACAGCTATTAAGCCCTCTGATTGGTAGTTTTATATACTATAAAATATATGATAATATTTCCAAAAGAGCAATTAAGAACTTTCCTAAAGTCTCCTTTAAGAAAAGCTCACTCTAAAAGATATATATAATATATAATACGTATATTTAACCGGGAAGAATGATCACCCGGGTCGTTTACCCAACGACTTGTGAAATTGAAACCACGTTTTAGCTCGAATTATGATTTGAATAAGAGAAAAGATATTTTTGATTATCTATAACTACTAAATAAAGCAACAATTAAAATAGCACACAAAAACAATTAAACACCTAAATCAAATAACGGGAACAAATAAAATGCGATAAAAATGGCAAATAAGACCAAATATCAAACCTCAAAAATGCAAACTATATTTATAAACCTAAAATAAGACAAAAGAAAATTGTTAGAAAAAGAAAAATAATTTTTTGGTTATTTTTGAATTTATTATGAATTAAAAACTAATTAAATCTAATTAAATCCTAAAAAATAGCAAATTAAGTCCTAAAAAATTAGAAAAATGATTTTTTTAAACTTAGAAAAGTCTATAATAACATAAAAACTCAAAAAACTATTTTTAACTATTTTTAAAATTAAAATCTTATTTTTAAACTTAAAATTAAAAGCTCAAAAATTAAAATTAAAATCTAAAAGGTGTAAAAATGATTTTACTGAATGTAAACCTAAAAGTATTTATTCTAATGCTAAAAACTATTTTTTGTATTTTTCTGAAAATTATTTCTAATTTTTATGATTTTTTAAAACTTAAGAAAAATGATAAAAATTAATCTACTTAATGAAAAATTCTCAAAAATTCAAGAAAAATCCTAAATGCTAACAGGAACTTAAGAAAAATTATAACTACAAAAAAGCTAAACACGAAGCAATAAAATAGATGGGAATCTACGAATTGCTTATTAGTCTAAGGCCCAAAGAAAGGATAAAGTATTAAAGTGTACAATAGCTCACGGATGAGCTATTGTAGCACAAGTGTTAAAACGTTGGTGTAGTGAGAGGGAGGTCGTGGGTTCAAGTCTGGCAAAACCCCATTTTGCAATTTTTTTATTTTTTTACTTTTAACAAAAACTAAATATCCAACTATTTAAAAACTTGATTTTAAACAACTTTAAAACTACACTTTTTGTCTGAAAATGACAAATTAGATCTGAAACAGCTTATTAATAAGCTGACATCAGAAAGAAGAGGTTTGAGTTTGTTTTTGCTGATTTTCACTTAAAAGCTTGCACTAGCTTCAATATAAGCTTAATTTTGAAAGCAAAAGCTATTCTAAAAGCTTAAGTTGTCTAGAAGTTGATTTCTAAACATAACTCACTTAACCACTAATTCTTTAAGCTAGCTGAAATTGAAGAAGAAATAAGCAAACTCAGGCACTAGTTCAAAAGGTTTAAAAATCTAATAAGCTAAAAAGTTAAATAAGCTATAAGATAACCTAAGCTTTTAAAAACTAAGCTACCTACATATAAGCATTGGAAAACCAAATTATAAAAATCGAATAGTTATATAGCTAAAATTTCTAAACTAACAAGCTAAAATCTAGACACTACTGTTTTTGGTCTTTTTGAGTTTTTAATGAACTTTAAAAGCTAAAATATCTTAGTAAATAAGCTGGAATTCTAAAAATAAGTCTTAACCTAAATTGTCCTATATCTAATCTATAAATCTACTTAATTTTATAAGCTAAAACTTATTTAACTACATAAAATTTAGATTAAATAAGTCAGGCAGTATTAACTATTGTTAATACTGCTGTGAAATTGACTGTGTTTGGTTAACCTCAAAACTGCAAGGTGTTCAAGTGGTTAATCCTACATTAGACACACTCTTTGAGTGTGTCTAAAATCTAATCAAGCAAGAACCAAGCCTTGGATGGCTTGGTTCAAATTTTCACAAGTGAAATCAAAGGTACAAATCCCCTGGTGCTGAGACAGATTCAAAAGCCACAAAATCATCATAAAGCACTCTAAACTTACATGGACAGATTTATCCAAAAACTTAATCATATTAATATTCATACAACCAATTGAGAAATCACTAAGTTCCTTTGACTTTTGATGGTCAATTAACACTAACCCAAACACCCCCTTAACTTTTTGACAGAATTGATTTAGCTAATGAATTTGAAAACTAGTGAACACTTTTTAGAAATCAGATATTAAACAGCTAATAACAAGCTAAATAAGCAATCCTAAGCTTTCAATAAGCCATAAACAATAAGCTAAACTACTTAAGCTATATTTTTGATTTTTTATATGGTTTTTAAGACAAGTAAATGAAAATTTAAGATCTAAGCTGTCTAAGCTAAAAATAGATGAAGCATTTCAACTAATAAGCACAATTATAGAGAAATAAGAACAAAATAGCTACTAGAATAAGCAAATAAGCAGATCTATACTAATAAGCAATTTTTAAGCAATTCTAAACTAGAAATTAAAGACAAAGAAAGTAAAAGAAAGACTTACAAGTTACTTCAGCCAAACAGAAGCTTAAAGGCTCAATGGAGCTTATCTACTAGCTCTAGCTTATCCTTATGGATAAGCCTATATAGTCATAGAAGCCCTTCCATGATAGGCTTCTCTTCCAAAGCTTATAAGTCCAAAGTGGTTAAAGTTTTAAGCTGTTTTGAAGGTTTAAGTATATTAAGATCAAACTTAAGCTCAATTATTAGCTTAGAGACTAATAAGAGCTTGTAATTAGCTTATCAAAACAGTAGCTTAACATTTGAGCTTATGAAAGCTATGAGGTAAATTACTTTATGATTAAAACTAAACTGATGATTTCATTAACTTTCAAAAAGATTACAAAGCTTGAATAAAAGAAATTACAATTACTTTTAAAATGAAAATTACATTTAACAAAATCTAGCTTAGTTCTACTACTACTTTAAAACAGGAAAAATATGATGATCATGTGTGTGTGTGAGAGGTGAGGGCTTTTTATAAGTCTCTAATGAACCTTCTAAGGCCTTGCCTTGCTGCCCAAGCCCCTTCTAATCATAGCCATACATTTTCCCAATCATTGGAGCTTTAATTTTGGCCGTTGGATCAAGTTTGTGCACACACGGATTGCCAGCGTGGCAATCCGTGATGTGACAGCATGTGTTACTTCTGAGAGTAATTCCTATGTAAATTTCCATTTTCTGTTGCTTTCCCTCTTCCACGGGCATTCTTGATTGAGTGAGCTAATTAGAGCCTTGAGCTTGACTAATTTTGACCCATGACATCTTGTTATTAGACCTCATGAATTTACTAATGCACCCTTTAATTTAGAAAAGCCCTTTGCTTTTGACTGTGTGGTGATTTGAAAGGGATGATGAATAGTAAAACAGAATTTTGTGCCTATTTTATAACTGATGGGTAAAACGGATTTAATCTTTGGGGTAATGGCAAATTTAGTCCCTGTGGTTGTTTAACCCAAGTATTGTGTAAAAGAACTCTTGTAAATGGCAATAATGGTCCTTGTGGTTTTATAAAAAGGGTATTGGGCTAGGGTTTTGTTCTTTAGGGCTAAGATTTTGGATATGGGTAAGGTTTTTAGGGTTTAAGGCCCATTAAGACTTCAAGGACTATTTGTGTAACTTTTGGAAATCTTGAGGGACAGAAATGGTACTTTTGGGTTTTTTGTCTTTTTATGGTTGACTTTGTTTGACCAGGGTTTGACTTTCTTTGACTGAGACTTGACTTTTTTTTGGTATTTGGCTATTGACATCTTTGGCTTCTCTTGTGCTCTTCCGTTTCTCGTATCCGTGCTTGCCCATTTTTTGACTGTTTTCTCGTGATTTTTGATATATCCATACCTGCACACACAAAACACAAAAACAAGTATATTTTTGCCATTTTTAGTCTGTTTTGGGTTTAATTGGGCTATTTTAGGTATAAACGGATATGTGTATTTCACACATATTAGACATCAAGGGTATCGACCCTCGTTTTTGTACACACAAAATCTTGATGGAGGATGATTACAAACCCACGGTTCAAAGTCAAAGATGGGTTAACCCAAAAATTCACGAGGTAATCAAAAAGGAGGTCCTAAAACTTCTTGATGCCGGTATGATTTACTCGATCTCCGACAGCCCATGGGTTAGTCCAGTGCATTGTGTTCCCAAGAAAGGAGGAATAACCGTTGTTGCGAATGAAGAGAATAAATTAATTCCGACACGTTTAGTTACCGGATGGAGAGTTTGTATCGACTATAGGAAGTTAAATGAAGCGACTTGAAAAGATCATTTTCCATTGCTATTTATGGATCAAATGTAAGAAAGATTAGCCAGAAATGAGTTTTATTGTTTTCTAGATGGATTTTCAAAGTATTTCTAAATACCAATAGATCCCCAACACCATGAGAAAACTACTTTCACATACCCGTATGGGACTTTTGCGTACTGTCGCATGCCCTTTAGCTTGTGTAATGCTCCCGGTACTTTCCAACGGTGTATGATGGCCATATTCCATGATATGATCGAAAAGACTATGGAAGTGTTTATGGATGATTTCTTGGTTTTTGGGGATAGTTTTGATTCGTGCCTCTCCAATTTAGAAAAGATACTAAAACAATGTGAAGACACGAATTTAGTTCTTAATTGGGAGAAATGCCACTTTATGTGTAGAGAAGGAATTGTGTTAGGGCATAAAATTTCAAAGTCGGGAATTAAGGTCGATCGTGCTAAAGTCGATGCTATCGCTAAGCTCCCTCACCCGACTACTGTAAAAGGTGTTAGGAGTTTCCTAGGTCATGAGGGTTTTTACCGACGTTTTATCCAAGACTTTTCCAAAATAGCTAGACCGATGACTCACCTTCTTGAGAAGGAAACACCGTTTGTGTTTTCTAAGGATTGTATTGATGCTTTTTAGACCCTTAAAAAAAGCTTATCGAAGCCCCGATCTTAGTTGTCCCATATTGGAACCTACCTTTTGAACTCATGTGTGATGCAAGTGATTTCGCGATTGGTGTGGTTTTAGGACAACGAAAGACGAAGCACTTTCAGCCTATACATTATGCTAGTAAGACAATGATAAAAGCTTAAATTCATTACACTACGACGGAGAAAGAAATGCTTGCCGTTGTGTATGCTTTTGAAAAGTTTCGGCCATATCTTGTGTTATCTAAATGCGTAGTGTATACGGATCACTCGACTTTAAAGTACCTTATGAACAAACAAGACGCTAAGCCGATGTTGCTCCGGTGGGTTCTTCTCCTACAAGAAATTGATATCACCATCCATGATAAAAAAAGGAAGTGAGAACCTTGTGGCGGATCATTTATCTAGACTTAAGAATCCTCATAAGGATGTGTTAGAAAATAAAGACATAAATGAACATTTTCCTTTAGAAACTCTTGGTGCGATAACTAGTGAGAGTACCTCATGGTTTGCGAACTATGTAAATTTCTATGCGGGGAATTTTATCATCAAAGGAATGATGACTCAACAAAAGAAGAAGTTTTTAAAGGACGTTAAACATTATTTCTGGGATGATCCCTGTCTTTTTCGTATTTGTGCGGATCAAATCATTCAACGATGTGTGCATGGGCAAGAAGCTATTGATATTCTCAGAGCTTGTCATGAAGGACCCACCAGGGGCCATCATAGTGCTAATCTCACCGCTCAAAAAGTATTTGATGTCGGTTTCTTTTGGCCAACCATATATCGAGATGCCCATATGATGATCAAATCTTGTGATACGTGTCAAAGACAAGGCAAAATTTCACAACGAGATGAGATGCCTCAAAAAGCTATTTAAGTTTGTGAAATCTTCGATGTATGGGGTATCGATTTTATAGGACCATTTCCGTCTTCACATGGGAATAAATACATCCTCGTTGCCATTGATTATCTTTCAAAATGGGTTGAAGCAAAGGCGCTCCCCACAAATGATGCTCGAGTTGTAGTTAACTTTTTAAAATCTCTTTTTGCCCGATTTGGAACAGCTAGAGCTATTATAAGCGATCGTGGGACCCATTTTTGTAATGATTAGTTTGCTAAAGTAATGTCTAAGTATGGGGTCACTCATCGTCTAGCTACCGCTTATCACCCTCAAACGAGCGGTCAAGTGGAGGTGTCCAATCGAGGTTTAAAACGTATTCTAGAAAGGACGGTTGGAGAAAACCGTGCCTCATGGTCCGACAAACTAGATGACGCTTTATGGGCATTTCGTACCGCTTTTAAGACACCGATTGGTTGTACGCCTTACAAGTTAGTGTACGGAAAGTCTTGCCATTTACCTATCGAGTTAGAGCATAAAGCATATTGGGCTTTGAAACATGCTAATTTTGATCTTAAAACCGCGGGTGACCACCGGAAGCTTCAACTTATTGAGCTTAATGAGCTTCATGATCAAGCTTACAAGAATTCTTTGATTTATAAAGAGAGAACGAAGAAGCTTCACGACTCAAAGATCAAAAACCGCATTTTCAATGTTGGTGATCGAGTTTTACTCTTCAACTCTCGTCTAAAGATATTCTCGGGAAAGCTTAAAACTCGTTGGTCAGGACCTTTCACCATCACCAAAGTTTTTCCATACGGAACCATCAAGTTATCTCAACCCGATGGTCCAAACTTTAAGGTGAATGGTCATCGTGTGAAGCATTACTTCAGAGAGGACTTACCACCCAAGGTAGTCCAGGATCTCCACACTTTCTCTAAGGACGAATGAATTCGGGGATCGAGTCAAGCTATGTGACTCGGTTACCAAAAACAAAGCGCTTCGTGGGAGGCACCCCATGCTTATCCTTCTATCTTCTTTCTTATTTCTATTGTGATGTGAGGAGGCTTGTACTCTTCCGATTCTTGTTGTTTGTGCTTGTGATTGTTTGCAGGATTAACCCAAAATTTTCTGAAGACTCTCGTGTTCGGTGTTTTGTCCCGGTCCACTCGAGCTTCCTAGCCTTTGCTTGACATTAGTTTGGGGAAATCTGATATCCTAAGATTATTATCGACTAACATTTATCTTTTAGCATACTTGATAAACGGCTTAAGATTTTTGTGATACTTTCTTCATGCTTAGATTATGCATTCGACTTTTTGAGTTCTAGTATGGGGTTTTAAGCCTTAGATTAGGAAACATTGAGGACAATGTTTAATTTTAGTATGGGGTAGTATATCTTCGATATGATCTTACCTACCTTTGCCTGTTGTTCTCACGTACCCCGTTTTCCCACAAAAATTTTAAAAAAATATGAAAAAATTTAAAAAATTTTCAAAAATAAAATAAGTGTTTTGTCACAATTTTGACTTTCCTACTGGGTAGAATAAGAATAAATTTTGACCCGATCGAGCGTGTTGAGCTCTAGCTTGTTCCTTAACTTTTAGGCTAAGCATTCGCGGAAATTCGCGAAGAACGAAAAATGATAGAGTTAAGTATGAGTGGGATGCTAAACAAGGATTAGTTGGAAATCTTAAGAGCTCATGTATGTAATTTGTGGCTTTTTCTCCCATAAGCTCTTAACCGGATTAATAATACGTGCTGTTTTTGGAGATTAAACTTAAATCAACAATTTTTATGTATTGTATAGCAAAAATTTTAGTCTTAGTTCAAACTTATACTTGAATTTTTCAAAAAGAAGTCTTCTCTATATAAAGTAAAAAAAGTAAATAAATAAATATAATAATAATTATAAACTATTGGCTGATAAAAGTTTACTACCTCTTGCCGGCTCACAACCGATGCGGTAGTCTTCTAAAGAAAGCCCATAGTAAGAATAAAAATCTGAGACTGATAAAAGTTTGCTGCATCTAGCCGGCTCACAGCCGATGTTGCAGCCTTCTAAAAAGTTGAGGGTTACAATTGCATAAATGTTATGTTTAAGTTTGAATTAATAAATAGATCTCTTTTTGTTAAATTCAAATATGCTTTTGAACTTTGACTATTCTATTTTAAGTTTTTATATACGGGAAACCTGAGAGTTTTTGAAACCTAAGGTCTGTGAGTCCCGATACTAGTCTCTGTGGGGTGTCAAAAGCCTGGTCACTTAGCCGCAAGGTTGGGATGTGCCGAGACGAAAGTCGCTACATGGGATGATCTCGCCTTCAAACTCATTATTCTCGGGTGGAACGTGAAGCATAGTATTTTGCAAAACGTTGATCCACGGTTGAAATTCAAAATAGCACATTCACCTAAGATATAATAATTGTCGGGAGTGAAAAGTTCACAAGTTGCAAATATGAGTAGTGTTAGCATCTTAACTGATATTTAGCGGTGATTTCGTTTTAAGCTTGGTTTGGAGCAAGTAAAAAGTCAGGGACGATAAATTTATCCTTTTAGGGGCATTCTCGGATCGAAATGCATCTTGTTCTATGATCCCTAACAGTTATGGAAATAACGAAAGTCGGAATATTCTAGGTAGTTGCTAAAAAAATGGAAAAAAGTTTTAAAAAAATAGGAAAATGGGGTGTTTTAAAGCTTGTGATTTCTTAACTCTCCTCGCAAAAGACTTTACTACTTCTTAAAGGATTAGTTTGGGGAGGTTTTGAGGTATTTGGTTTTAGAGCATATAATATTGCGTGAGGACACGACAATCACTTAGTTTGGGGAATTTTGATATGTGAGAAATCACATATCCTTTCTCTATATAAAAAAATGACCACTTAATTGATCAAAATATTGCAAAAAAAATTATGCTTGTATTTGTGTATTTTGTTATTTGTGAATGTGTAGGTTCGGATATGCAAATATTCACTAGGAAATGGTTTTAATAACGGACAAAACACGGGGTCACCGGGAAACGGATAGAGTGCAAAAGAGCCAGAAGATTGCTATCAATGGTCAACATAGTCAATCCTTGGTCAACATTAGTCAACCACAAGAAGACAAAACCCTTGAAAATACCCAAAATACCCTTAATGTTAAACCAAATTCATCAAAAGCCCTAAAAACCCTAACACTGTTATCTCCTTTTTATTAAAGAGAAAACGATTGTTATCTCTTATAACTATAACCTTTATATCTCGAGCCCATATAATCCCATAAGCCTAATTCCATTTACTAAGCCCAAGTTAACACCCCGTTACCCTGGGTCAAACAATGGTATAAAGAGAAAAGAAATGGAGCGCGGGAAATACCATTTGTTACTGTTCATCGTCTTCTCTGTTTAACCCATCCTCAAAAGCAAAGGGTAAAATGAAATTGACATGGCTAAATGAAGATTCCAAGTGCCAAGCTCCACCTCAGCATCAAAAATGTCACCAAGGTTTTCTATTGGTCAAGTTAACTCAAGGAATGACATGCGTGCTTCAAAGTAACATACTCATATGATGGAAATTGCACTAAAAACAATGGAAAAGAAGCACAAAGCCTATGACACAAGGATTGCCACGCTGGTAATCCGTGTGCTCACTTAATAATCCAACGGTGAACATTGAAGAGCCAATGATTGCAAAGAATGAAGGGTGTGGATGAAGGGGAGCGTCTAACAGACTTGAGGGCCTAGAAACTTCCATCTCCAGCTATAAATACATGCATCTCTTCACTCACAAGAGATATCTAGGAGTAGTTTTGAGTAGCTTATTATAAATTAGCTTTTAATATGTAATTTTCTTTCAAGTAATGTTTTAGCTTATTGTAATTTCAATTTCACCTTTGTAATCAGCTCTTTTATTAATATAAGCTTAAGTTTTCTTATTGTGCTTTTCGTTTTTCATAAATTTACTTTTGTGCTTTAATATGGTTAAATAACGACCTAATAGCAACACATATATTGATGTATGGAAGGAGAAGAAAGCAGAGAGAATCGAGACAAGTATTTCATTGAGAGTCATCCCATTACAATATATACAAGTCCGTATATATAAGCCTCTAATCATCAATATATTAAGTACAACCATTAGTGAGTCATAATGTTTGAAACGTTACGGAATGTGGATAGCCACATAATAAATAAATATTTATAACACTCCCTCTTGGCTATCCATCATTGGTTCCCATACGCTTAGGTGTGTTGCCTCGTTAAAAACCTTGCTTGGAAAACCCTGTGGGACAAAACCAAAGCTAAGGAAAAAAGAGTGCAACGCGTATATACTCCCTCTGATGTATATTCTCCCTCTGATGATAAGATCACTTAAGTTGATTGAGTCTTCGCATTCCAGTGTCGTGAACCAGCTTCTTAAATGTTGTAGTAGGAAGTGCCTTGGTAGATAAGTCTGCTTGGTTATCACTTGAATGAACCTTTTGAACAATAATGTCGCCACTCTTCTGCAAGTCATGAGTGAAAAAGAACTTCGGTAGAATATGCTTGGTTTTGTCACCTTTTATGTATCTGTCCTTAAGTTGAGCAATACATGTCGCATTATCTTCATGTACAACTGTGGGAGACTCCTGGCCTAAAGAAATCCCACATGATTCACGAATATGTTGTGTCATACTTCTCAACCATACGCATTCCCGACTCGCTTCATGGATGGCTAAGATCTTTGCGTGATTCGATGAAGTGGCACTCATTGTTTGCTTTACGGAATGCCAAGAAATAGTAGCATTGGAACTTGTGAAAACATATCCAGGTTAGGATCGACCGGTATGGGGATCAGGCATATATCCTGCATCTGCAAAACCAACTAGATTTCTTTCGGATGGGTTAGTATAATATAAACCCATATATGTACCTTGAAAGTAGCAAAATATTTGTTTCACGCCAATCCAATGTCTTCTTGTTGGACACGAGCTATACCTTGCCAATAAGTTCAATGGAAATTATCATGGTTGTTAAGATCCCGATCCTGATCTTAGGATCTTACGATTTTACGACACTGCAAAGCAAAAACGATCCAGATCCTACGTAGGATCTTTGCTTGCTTAGGATCTTATAGGATCCCGATCTTATAGATCCTCCAAGAGGTTACAGGTATGTGATATTTATACATGTAAAATCCTAACGGGCCTGTTGATATAAAGATGAATAGCCATAAGCCCATAAGCCCAAACTATTTACAATACTCCTCCTTGGATATTCATCGTTCATTATACGTTATAGACTGCCTCATTAAAAACCTTATCAAGAAAAA
>BQNB010023681.1:4787-61540 GCA_026074375.1 Tanacetum coccineum | reverse complement strand
CATAGAGAAAAGATAAACGCAGGGCAGAGGTAAACCTATATCATAGTAGGCTCATATACTAATATATAGTAGAGAAAAGATAAACATCAGAGGGCTAGTGGTTTGTTACAGCCATTGGAGATTCCTATGTGGAAATGGGATGAGATTTCCATGGATTTCGTTACTGGGTTGCCTACTACTCAAAAAAGACATGATGCGATTTGGGTGGTTGTTGATCGGCTAACTAAGTCTGCTCATTTCTTACCCATTCGGAAGAACTATGGTATTAGTAAGTTGGCGGAGATTTTTCGACAGGAAATCGTTAGACTGCATGGTACACCGACTCGATAGAGATCCGAAGTTTACGTCTCGTTTTTGGAAAGGATTATAGAAAGCTTGGCGAACTCGTCTTAAGTTCAGTACAACATTTCATCCTCAAACCGATGGTCAGTCAGAGAGGACCATTCAGACTTTGGAAGATATGTTGAGGGCTTGTGCTTTGAAATGGACGGGTAGCTGGGAAGAATATTTGTGCTTGGTGGAGTTTGCCTACAATAATAATTGGCATGCTAGCATCAAGGCAGCACCTTTCGAGATTTTGTATGGTAGAAAATGTCGAGCACCTATTTGCTGGGATGAAGTAGGTGAACGTTTGATTGAAGGTCCGGAGCTCATCGAGATTACTAATGAGAAAGTGGCTGTTGCTAAGGAGAAATTGAAAGAGGCTAGATCGCGACAGAAGAGTTATGCTGATAAGCATCGACGTGACTTAGAGTTTCAAGTTGGAGATCGTGTATTTCTGAAGGTTTCGCCATTCAGAGGAGTTAAACGTTTTGGGATCAAGGGCAAGCTCAGTCCTCGATTCATCGGTCCGTTTGAGATTTTGGAACGTATTGGAGAGGTTTCGTATCGTCTGGCGCTTCCTCCGCAGTTATCGCACGTTCACGATGTCTTTCATGTATCTCTTTTGAGGGGATACCATTATCATCCATTGCATGTCGCATCTTATCCTTTTGATCAGATTCAGCCTGATATGTCTTTGTCCGAGGAACCTGAATCCATTCTGGATCGTCAAGAGAGAGTCATGAGAAACAAAGTTATTCCTTTTGTGAAGATTCTTTGGAAGAATCACCCAGAGCGTGAGGCTACCTGGGAGACCGAAGAGTCTATGCGAGCTAGTTATCCTCATTTCTTTGTCTAGTTCGGTATGTTTTCGTTTCGTTCTCATTTCGTTTTCATTCCGGTTCATTTCAATTTTCGAGGACGAAATTTTTTTTTAGAGGGGAAGAAGTTGTAAAACCTAAAAATCTCAACAAGTGTAAAATTACCAAAATACCCCTAATGCAAGAAAAGTACATAAAAGCTTAAATAAATTTCATTTTAATTATAGAAATTATGAAAATACAACATATGGCAATTATGAAATTTTTGTAAGATTTAAAATACCTTATGTTATACAAGAAAAATAATTAATAATTGTATATAAATATATATGCCGAAATTATGTATAATTATGTATTTTTATAATACAAATTAAATGAAATAAATATGGATAATAACCAAAATAATATTGGCAAGTTATAATCTGATTTAATCTCTTTTGAAATGCCCTAAAACTCGGCCTAATATCCCTATTATATTTCTTTTATACTTTTCATTTGATAATTCCTTAAAACCAAAAATCCCGAAACCCTAATAAAATCAAGAGGCGGCATAAGAAATTTTTCCAGGGCAAACACGATTTTTCTAGGGTGTTTAGAAGGTCAAGGAAGGTGGGAAAAATATTGGAAAGATTGTTTAAGGCTTGGTTCGATTGTGGTATTTGTTTTGGGTTCGAATTAAGCAACCGGGTTCAATAATTCATTAAATCATCAAGAATCATCAAATGTATTTTTGTATCTCATTTATCATCATTATAATCCATAATATACCTGGGAAAATTGTTCATGTATTTTATATTGATCGAAATAATTAAAACATATTAGAAACTCTAATTTTGAAATGAATATGAAATCGGCATAAATAATATTTTTAAAATTGATTTTATATTTTTCTAAGGTTTTTTATATCATATATGACTCAGATAAATTGTTGGAAAAATTTAGGATGAATTCGAATAATTATTGGGGATTTATCATTGTTTGCCGATTTCGAATTAAAGGAAAGAAATAAAATTAGGGTTAGGGTTTTGATAATTTTTCCAGGTTCATTTAATGCCAATGATTGGGAAATAATTGTGTTTGTGGTTTGGAAAAATAAAATTAGGGTTTGTGGATTTAATTGATTTGCCGAATTGATATTTAAAGTATAAGGACTTGTTTTGTAATTTCTGAAACTATGGGGTCTGTTTTAGACATGTTATTATATTTAGTATATTCTGTATAAATAAGTTGGGGGGGTATAAAATGTCATTTTGATATTATTTTGGATTTAAAAGGGTTAATTACTTATATTATGTAATTAGAAATTAATTAATTAAAATAGAGGGACTAAAAGTGTAAATTCTGAAAAGTATAAGGTTGTTAGTATTATAATGTATAAAGTACGAAATATGTCAAATTTGAATCTATAATGACATGTTTGTACTTAATGGATAATTAAAGATATATTGTTTAATTAATTAATAAACCAAAGGACTAAATATGTAAATTATTAAAGATAAGGGTATGACTATTTAATACAGAAAATGGAAGGTATATCTGAATAAAATGTTAAACTTTGATATTTACACTTTTAACCTAGAAAATTGTTGATTATTGGCATATTAAAAACCCTAACATATGGAAAGTTGTTCATATTTAACACTAAACTTGTATCGTTGACATCTTAAGTCCTAAGCTGTATCAAAAACCTTAATAGAAACCTCAAATGATGAATAATACTAATTTTGGAAAGTTACTAATTTTGGAAAGTTACTAAAAATAGAGAAAGTTTCTAAAAATGGAAAGTATAACTTAAATGAATGGTTTGTAATTCGAAT
Organism: Tanacetum coccineum; assembly: GCA_026074375.1. Taxonomy (NCBI): domain Eukaryota; kingdom Viridiplantae; phylum Streptophyta; class Magnoliopsida; order Asterales; family Asteraceae; genus Tanacetum; species Tanacetum coccineum. The sequence goes on along the minus strand of BQNB010023681.1, from coordinate 58,581 downwards.
TCATCATTTCTTTAGGTTCGGTCAAGAGAGAGTGATTTTGATATCCTGTGGTGTTTCTTTGATTTTGATTTGCTTCGGAATAAGGTACGGATATTCTTAATACCTACACCTCTCACCATTATTATGATTTATGCGTTGCTTCGTTTGTTCCGTTATTGTACAGATATTCTGACCTTATCGTTAAGGTTTCTCATGACATATTCCTCTCTATCTTTGATTTCTTATGTGATTTGCTATATTTGCTCTGAGCCTTTTATTTTGGTTCTATTATATGATCTGTCATTATGTTCCATTTGAACTCTGCTATGCTACCTTTGATATTTGATGTGAGAACTCGTATTTTCTGAAGGTAATATTTTATTCAAATTTATTGCTCGTTTCATAAAATAATAGTTTAGTTTGAGAATCCAAGCCACTCATTTGGTTCTAGCCATGAAGGGTAACATGGACCCCCCTCCCCCCCCTTGTGTATTGATGACACCTTTGGCATGACTCATGTGTGAAGTGAGTGATTTCTCACGCCGTCCCCATTAGATATTATATGTGCACTATTGATGATTGTTATTGTTTAAAGGGCGTATGGATGCATTCTAGATTTGTTTTTTTCTTTTGTATTCGATGGATTATGACATTATGATATTTGGATATTTGGTGACTGATGTTTGGGTGCATTCCACGTCTTTCACATTTGGAGCTCGCTACTCCATGGTTACTATGATATGATTTGTTTGGGCTTGGTAATTGGACTTGATTCGACTTTCTGATTCATCTTATCTTACACTATGATTTGATCTTCTGATTTGTCTTACCTTATATTTGTATTCCTTTGATCATGTTTTGTGATATCCTTTGTACCTTGTATCGTATCCTTTGATTTCCGTTATCTTTTGTATTCGATTATATATATCTGTTCACTGGGCTTTGTAAGCTCAGCCGCACTTTCTTTTCCTGCGGCAGGTATCTAAGCTAGGAGCTGGGGTTTGCTTTCGAGCTATGAGTGCTGAGTGTGGACTTACCCTAGAGATCTTAGTTTTGATATATGAATTGTTTCTTTTCAAGACATTTGTTATTTCAGTTATTTCGTTTGGATATGTCTGTCCTTTAAGAACTTATGTACCTTAAGTCGTGTTGACTTATTTTCCTTTGGTTATTTATTTAAGACTTCCGCTGTTTATGCTTGTGTTATGATTATGTATGCTTTTGATGTCACACCATATTTGTAATACTTCTACCCTTTAGGGTCGGGGCGTTACAAATTAACTTGCCTCTTCAATTGCCTTATGAAAGTAGATATAAAACAAATCAAATAACTTTTAGTCTCGTCTTTATCAGAGGTCAAAAAGGCAAGAGAAGTTGGAGCATTACCCATACACCACAACGTGTCATGTTTCTTTGAGTCACTGGTCGATGCTTCATCCAGTTTCGATATAGCATATGTAATATCAAATAAAGTTAATAAAATCAAGCCAAAAGAGTATATAAATTAAATCAACTGGCTAATCACAAAATCCAAAGTTTACGAAAACTACTTATTTGCTTAATGCGTGCATATAAACAGTTTAAAGTGTGTCGATAGAAGCATTATTTTTGGTATAAATAAACCGCCTTGAACACACAGCTTAGGAGACTTCTATTTAGATGTTGTATGTTATTCTGATTACTTTTAACCGAAATATATAGAAGTGCATAAAACTTTAACAGACGCTTGTAAAAAGAAAATCCAAAAACTATGTTCTACATTGCGTTTGTTTAAGTTAATACGGAGTATGCTTTTTCTCATTTCAAAAAGGACAAGAATTTTTAGTGTGTGTTAGGGGATGCATGTTTCAAACCATCTTTTGTGTTTGCAAAACAGCAACTTGCCTTTCAAAAAGTGTGTTATGTGTCCACAAAAAGCGCAGATCATCACTTTTTCAAATGGTTTGTTTTCTGATTATTTGCCTTTTGTAAACGCAATAAAAGTACATAACCATTTTATAGCAAGCAATTCTTAACGGTAGTCATTGCGGGCTACTGTGTTTCCAAATCAAAAAAATTTAGAAAGCATCGAAGATTAAAATGTCACATGCATTGGGTATAATTTTATCAAACACTTGGTGTTCCCCTAAAATCAAGTCTAACACACATCAAACTAAAAGGTTAGCTACATTCATCCCTTAGTTTGATACCATTTAATAAAAGCTGAGATACGAACATTTCTAATCATGTAAATTGAACATGCCTAATTCACTTGCTACATTCCAATGGAAAATAAAGGAGAAATATTTTCTTACTCCATACCATGGATCTGATGTACAAATTATGACCACCTAAAAACGTTTTTCTAAAAAGTGAGTAACCTGTAGCGATTCACCGATCTCATCACACCCTAGTGGGAGCCTTCAAAATAGGTATCAGTTGTTATTGTCGAAGATAGAAAAGCAAAAAAGACGAATTTTAAAATTATAGGGTAGAAAAGTACGGAGTTGAAATAGCAGTTTTGATATGTGATTATAAAACTTAGAGGGTAGGGAACGGATGTCTGTTAGCTTGGCGCCAAGCCTTGGCGCGAGAAAGGCCGATGGCGCACGACTCCGTGGCTCGCGCCAAGCCTTCTCGCGCCGTGGCTAACAGCCCAAGCCAAACTCAATTTTTTTTTTTTTTTAAATCTATCCGTTAGGGGGAGCGGATATTCAAAAAAATACCCCCAAAATCACAATTTTACCCCTTTAAAAATCCTATAAATACCCCCTTTTTATTTCATACTTCACACACACTTTCAATACATCTTCTACTTCAATACTTCTCTTTTTTCTTTCAAATATGGATCAAAATAATCTCAACGATTTTGACCCAACCGACACATACGATCATTATGATGCTTTCTTTCAACCCGACTATGATCGATATATGCGGGATTATGAGTCGTATCAACATTATGTGGGTTTGTGTGAGCAAGAAGCCGGGGGTTCGAGTGATGGTCCAAATAGGAGGAGGACATATATATTTCGTAAACGAGAAGAGGCGGAACAAAGGCTAATCGACGACTATTTTGGTGACGACGAGTATGAACCGAAATATCCTGAAGAAAAGTTTAGGCGCAGGTATCGTATGAGTTCTACACTTTTTAATAAAATACTCAACGATATCTTAAGTTATAATGTGCAACCCCTGCCTGAGTACTTTAGGTATTTTAGAGTACGGATCGATGCGATCGGTCGTAATAGTATTGGTCCTATTTTAAAGTGCACATCCGCCATACGCCAAATGGCATACGGCACTGCACCTGATGCATTTGATGAGTATTTGCAAATTGCTGAACGTACTTCACGAGAATGCTTAGATCACTTTACTAAATGCATTCACGTTTTATATCATAATAATTTTTTAAGAAGGCCAACTGCAACTGATATTCAAAAAACATATCAATTGCACGAAGAAAAACATGGACTCCCGGGAATGCTCGGGAGTATCGATTGTATGCATTGGGATTGGAAAAATTGCCCAAAGGCCTTACATGGGCAGTTCAAAAGGAGTACTCATAAATACCCAACTCTTATGTTAGAAGCTGTTGCTGATCAAAAATTGTGGATTTGGCATGCATATTTTGGGGTTCCTGGTGCGAATAATGATTTAAATGTGTTATATGGTTCCCCATTATTTGATGATGAAATTGCTGATATAGCTCCAGAGTGTCCGTTTGTTGTAAACGGGCATACATATAGGAAAGGTTACTATTTAGCCGACGGTATTTATCCAGCATGGTCTACGTTTGTCAAAACGTTTTCTGTTGCAAGGGATGAAAAATCCTTGAAGTTTAAGAGAGTTCAAGAAGCTGCAAGAAAAGATATTGAACGGGCATTCGGAGTCCTACAAGGTCGTTGGGGTATTATACGACAACCCGCGCGTGCAATGCAAATCAACACCCTCAAGAGAATCATGTATTGTTGTATAATTTTACATAACATGATATTGGAAGACGAGGGATTTGAAGTTAACTTCAGAGATATGTTCGTGAATCCAGCACCGAACATTGTTAGAGACTGGGTCGAAAGATGTGACTTACATGTTAGGAAGACAAAAGAACTTCGCGATAGGAAAACGCACAACGATCTTCGAAAAGACCTTGTGGAACATCTATGGAATAATGATGATGAGTAGTTTGTGTTTTTATTTATGTAATGTTTAATAATGTTTAAGTTTTATGTAATTTTTAAGTTTTATGTAATGTTTAATATGTTTTAATTGAATAAAATTTAATTTGAGTTTATTTAAAAAAAATGTATGCTAGTTTGTGTTTATTTTTATGTATGTTTGTGTATAAAGTTTAAGTTTTATGTAAATTTTTTGAGTTTTTTTGTAATGTTTTTTAATTATGTTTTAATTGATAAGTGATTTAATTTTGAGTTTATTTAAATAGAAAAAGAAAAATGCTATTTATGCACCAGAATTTGGTGCCAAAACCTCACTCCCTGAACTGAATTCTATTTTTGGTATGCAAATTGGTCATTTTGTTTGGTTTTGGTCAAACTCGATATTTTTAGTTGTTTACTGGACGTTGACACCACTTTTAGAGTTTGACACCAAGAGTTTGCCACCACGACTCCCTGTGCTCTTAATCCAACATGTACTTTTCTCATATCTATATGAACAATATTCTCTCTTTTTATTTTTTCACCCGATCTCATTATCATCTCAAAGTACATCACTAACAATGCCTTGCTACCATTGTCACAACCATCGCACATCGGTAATAGCATTATCTGTGGTTAACTTCACAACCATCGCACCTCCACTAGACACTACCTCCACTACCGATTCACCACCACCGCCGTCTACACTCTTAAGACACCATTGTTTCATGCTACGTTGCCAAGCCATCATCGTGAGCAACGACGCCAAGAAACCATCAATATTTCCCTCGACACCGTCAAACCACTAAACCATCATCTGGACTTACGAAAAATAGCAGAAAAACACAAAAAATATAACTAGACTTATTTTAAAAGGGTGGTAACAGGTAACAACCGGAAATGATATAGGCGGCGGATGGCCGAAGATGATGGTGGTTAGATAGTTGCATTGATGGAAAGATAGATAAGCATGTGTTAGTTTCAGAGGTAGAAGAAGAGATGAATAATTGAGTTAGAAAGTAATAGAGTGACGGTTAAAGAATAAATATAACTTCTCAAATATTTGATTTTTCACTTTAGGTTGGGTTGTTGATAAATGATAAAAAAATTAAGATTGGTTGTATGTATGAGTTGTATAGATGTAAGAATAAGAAAATAATATTTTAGTAAAATATTAGGTTGTGACAGATTATTGATAAACATAGTCTTAGCGGTGCCTGGCTTGGGAAGGTACATTTCAGGCGGGCTATGTTGGTTCCGTGGCCTTGTTTGTGCTTTATCATGGGTCTTTTCTCTTTTGTGAGTGTATGGTCCTTAGTTATGCGAGCTAGTACAACTATCTGTTTATAATACACATATTTCTTACATTAAGGTTTCGTTAAATGTGTGTTATGGAACATATAAACATTATTGGGCAAATGACACAAAAAGGTATTCAACTTAAGAGGCATTTCCAATTAAGGTATCGTACTTATTTTCTTGTATAAATAAGTGGCCCTAACTTTTTTTTTGGCCTCAATTTCGGTATTTTTCGTTAAATATTTAACGATCGTCTGTTAAGTTTTTTACATTTCAAGTCCACTAGCCATTACCACCACCACCAATCATCTTCGCCACCACCAAGCCTCCCCACCACCATCACTACCAAGCACCGCCTCCATCACCAACCTCACACACCACCGCCGTAAATCGCCAATGATTCCTCGTGCATACATTATATGTGTAGAAACGGGTAGAAGTACGAGGAATTGTTGGCGATTTACGACGGTAGTGGATGAGGTTTGTGGTGGAAGCAGTGCTTGGTAGTGATGGTGGTGGGAAGGCTTGGTGGTGACGAAGATGATTGGTGGTGGTGGTGGTGGTAGTGGCTGGTGGACTTGAAATGTAAAAACTTAATTAACGATCGTTAAATATTTAACGAAAATACCTAAATTGGTCAAAAATATAAGTTGGGTGCCTTTTTATGCAAGAAAAATAAGTAGGATACCTTAATTGAAAATGACTCTTAAGTTGGATACCTTTTTGTGTCATTTGCCCAAACATTATTTGTCTATAATAAGAATTTAAAAGTTTAAACGTAAAATATACCTTGTTTTATGTGTTTTACGAGATGCTTTATATCATGATGTATGTGTTTTGAACATGAGAACTCCTATACGAATGTGTGACTGTCTAACCTCTCCTATCTTGATGTTGGTTTATTAACAATGTGAATATGCAATAATGCGCTAATCTAGTTTTATGAGGAGATCACTAATAAACGTATTATCAACAAGTAATGAGAGCAGTGTTCTAAGATGCGCGCCTTTGCGGCGTCAAGGCGTCGCTAAGGCGTGAGGCGTGGCCTTCACGTTACGAAATGAACCAAGGCATCGACTCTAGGCGTGGCGAGAGATGAGGCGCGCTAAGACGTGAGGCGTGGCGAGCCTTTTAGATTGAACTCCGATAAATATATTTTTTTCAAAATGAAGAATATTACATGTAAGGATAGTTTTCTAATTTTATGTAAACTCAATGTATACGAAATATGATATGAATATATAAATATTTTCATTTTTTGGGCCGCCTTAAAAACGCAAAAGTTACGTCATAGCCGCTAAGGTGTGAGGCTTAATTATGCCGTCAAGCTACGCCTCACGCTATTTATAACCTTCGATGATATGCAAACTAAGATTTTAGATGTAAACGTATTAATATTCATACGTTTTTTCTTGCACAGCATATAGACCCAACTTTAACAAAAGGAATTCTGGAACACGTATGTTTGGGCCGAAAACTCATGTTTCAATATCTTGGCATTTGGGAACATATGTTTTATTAAACTGCATTTGCAATCTTTATAACTCTGAAGTGTTGAGAACCTTTTATTTATTTCTCATCCTTATTTAAATTGAAATCACAGAAATACTCTTATTTGAGTAAAAGTTTACATTTTTGACTTTTTATTATTTTTCACTTGTCAAATTTTATAATTTTTGTTCTACATTTATTTTCAAAAGTTTTACTCATTTTATTACCAAGATAAGACAACTTTTTATAGTTTTCTTGTTAAATATATCAAGTTTTTCTGTTTTAAAGTACATAGACTGGTATTGTCATTTGTCCTTAATCTTTCTAACCCCTATCTCTATGTTTAGTTTGTGTTTGTATGTCGGTTGAATGTGCAGGGGTAAAAGTTGTCAAGAGTTGATTGTTGCTGCCTATATAAGCTGGTGAGTATTGTATCAATATCAGTTGTATTGATTAATCATTCTTTGTGATCAATCTTGATTTCTTTTCTTGTATTGTATTGAATCTGAGTTTATAAGTGAATCAAGGGGTGGTTGGTTGGATTCACTCAATATTTGTTATAATTTCTACATTTCTGCTTTGTATTTTTTTTGTTAGACTATTTTTAACTTATCAAACTTTATATTTATGTTCCGTTTTATTTATTTTACTGATTTATAATTAAAACAAAATTCTAAAAACGAAATAAAATAAGAAAGGTATTAGTGTACCAGTAACAAACCCCTATACATTTTGATTTGTACGACCCACAAAAGTTTCACACAATATCACTTCTTTCTCTTATCTTGATTAAATTTCTAACATGGTGTTATTGACAAATAATGGGAGGCTAACTAGCATTTCAGATGTGAACGTATTGATATCCATATGTTTTTTCTCGCATAGCTTATATAGATCCAACTTTGACAATTAAAAACTAGTAATAAATTTTGGGTCATTATATTATATACATATACTAAAGATTGGTTGAAACTACGTCGTTTCACCCATCTTTGGTACAGTAACTTTTTTTTGTTTTTCACTTTGGCCCAGTAATAAATTTTGGGTCATTATATTACTATATAACACATTCAGTGACAAATCCACTGTCGTTTTGATAGTGGGTCACTGTGCTACAGTAACGGGCTCTCATTTTGGGTCAACTCGATTTTGATTTTTTTTTTTAATTATTTTGTTTTTTTTTTAATTTGTATGCACAAAGTAGGAGGAAAAAAAATATATTACAAAAGTTCAGATTTATTCAGATAAAAAAAATATCCACGGAAACATATTCGATACCTAATAACTTTAAAATAATCTATATGGTCATCAATAACGTACAACCCCATTATTATAAAAAAAAAAAAAACACATATAGAAAAAAAGAAACACACTTTAAAACATGGAGGTCCCAACCATAAGCCAAATAAAAAAAATTATTACTATATACACAATTTGCTCGCATAGACTAGCCTAAAATTCGCATAAAATGTGGCCCAAAAAAAAGATATCGAACCGTCCCAAAAAAAGAAAATATTCGGGAAAAAATTAACCCGTCCCAACGCAAAAAAAAAATCTCAAATCGTTACAAAAAAGGAAATATCCGGGAAAAAATTAGCAAAAAAAAAAAAAACCCCAAAAATAGCCTAAAATCTGGCCCAAATTAAAAAAAAAATACAAAACGGCACCACGCCCTTTTTAAATATTTACGATTTTCTTACATAAAAATTCCCGAAAAAAATTTACAAAAGCCGTCCAAAAAGAAAAGGAATAATATTCGGGAAAATTAGCCGTCCCACGCATTTTTTTTCACCGAATCATACAAAAAAGAAAAATATTAAAAATTAGCCCGCCATAACGCATCGCCCAAAAAAAACCCTAGATTGAGGGAATCCTTTTATTCTTACACTTTCTTTTACAGTAGATCTACAATAAATTTAAACATGAACAATATTATTATTTAAATAATATAATTTAACGTGACACTTGATTCATATAGTATACAAGTATACAATGTGTAAATATTGTTTTTATATTTAACAAAAGAAATATAAATAACATTACAATTTGTAGTAATTAATCTCATTTATGTTCATATGATAATAGAAAGAAATTTAAGTTATGATCAATACTTTGTTTACTTTCTCGTAAAAACTTTCCGGTACTTTCACATCATCACCGACAACAATTGTAACTGTTGTTGCAGCAATCAGATACGATTGAAACCTTGAATACTCAATCACTGCCAAAAAAAAAATCCTAATCAAATATGAAAAAAAGAAAAAGTTATTACTTAAATAAAACAAGTAAACATACCCTGGATGGTTTTGATGATAAGATCTGAACATTGCATATGAAAATTAACTTCGTTGTTTATACACGAAGATGGAAGCTTGAAAATGAAATAATTTATAAAGTCATTCGGTGTAACTGATAGGAGCCTCCAATTAAGTTTCTTCATTACTGAAAGTTCCATTTCTTGAATGATCTTTGATTCGAATATGAATCGCGGCTCCGAAACTTGAAGATTCACAAGTGACGGAATATTAGACTCTTCCATTTTTGCCGCCAACGACAAACACACGATCGATAACAATCGGTAATCACGACCATTATAACACTGTTACAAACCTCGTCGTCATATAGGTACATATATATACTTATAAATATAGAAATGTATTTATATACCTCAAGAGTAGCAGATCCGGAGAAGAACCGGTCAAAGTAATTGACAGAGAGTGCAATTGTTGTTGGTTGAAAATGATAACGTGCGCAGCTGCATTGAACAAATTTTAACGATAAAGATTTACAAAGGCATCAATGTAAATCAGATTTATGGAATCTTGCGTGGGTGAGGTGCCACAGAGGAAAGGTGGTAAATGGAAAGATGGAGTGATGAGGTTCGACGGCAACGAGTGCTTCAATGAAAGAATCATGGATTGACGACATATTTTAAAGGGCATGCACATTAACCGTTACTGAATATATAGGTTTCTCTATTCTCTACTAGTTATATATTATTCGACGAACGATGTGGGATAACCGACACATACTTTTACCGACATACACATTTATTTTGTTACTAAATAATGTCGATATTATACGATTTGTCTAATTGTTAACATTTTAGTCATATAGAAACGTATACTCTTATATAACTACACTTGTAACATTCATAAGCTACAAAGCATATTTTCAAAACCAACTTGTTAAAAAATCAAAATACTTTCAAAACTTGTATCCTATATCTTGAAACCCATTATATATATATATATATACTAAAAATGGGTTGAAACTACGTCGTTTCACCCATCTTTAGTACGGTAACTATTTTTTTTCACTTTGGCCCAGTTTATTGGGCTTCCACTTTGGGTCAGCCCAAAAAAAAAAATTTAAAATTTGTTTGACACAAAATAGGGGAAAAAAAAATAATAAAAAAGTACCGATTTATTCATATTAAAAAATACCAGTGGAAACATTTTCGATACCTAATAATTTTAAAATAATCGACAGGTCACAAACGTACTACTCTAGATTACATTAAACGGTGTCATTTTACGCCACTAAAACAAAAAAAAAGAAAAAAAAACCTATATAGCAAAAAAAAAAAAAAAAACTTTAAACATGAGGCCCAACACATAAGCCCATATAAAAAACAACAAACTATTAAACATGAGACCGAAAAAATAACTCCGAAAAAAAATGCCCCACAATAACGCGCGGGACATAATAAAGAAAAAAAAAACAAACTATTAAACATGATACCGAAAAATAAACCCACACAAATATTGCAATGCTTCTGACGCCGATAAAATTATATTAAAAAAATCCATATAGCAAAAAAAAACAACCCTTTAAATATGAGACCCAACATATAAGATAAAAAAACAAAGTATTAAACATGAGACCGAAAAAATAAACCCGTACAAAATAAAAATAAAAAAATTTACGCCCCGCAAAAACGCGCGAAAAATTAACGTCCCGCAGCAACGCGCTGGTAATTATGCTTGTTAATTATAAAAGGAATTGCCTAAAACTAGTTTGGACACCCATGTTTTGGACCATAAACTCATGTTTCAATTTCTTGTTATATTCACGATTATTTGAAGATTGGGAACTTGGTTCATAAGCAGAAGGTCTCCAAAGGGTGTGTAATAAGTGTCATCGCACAAAGCCTCCACTTAAAAAGGTTCATATTTTTATTAGTTTTACATATAAATATGTATAATATTAACATATATGACATATATAATTCAAGTTTATATATAATTTCTCTTTAGTATACAAGTGTAATATGTTCTCTTTGTTGTTATGGTATAGGGCCACTGAAACCACGAAATGACCCTGATAATTAGAAATACCCTATTTACACATGACTAGAATAATTCTATCATGAAACCATTTGTTACTATGCCATGTGAAATGAGAAATAGATGGCCTAATAATTAGAAATACCCTATTTAATTTTTCTAGAAAAGCATGTAATTTGGAAGACATTTTTCTTATATATTTGGAACTAATAGAGTGGTGCCGCTCATTTTGCGTTAAATACAAAAAGGCGTTGTTTAAATTTGTAGATGAAACCCATTCTTTTATAGGCTACACAATTTCCATTTTTTGGGTTACAATGCGTGTGGTCCATATCTTGGAAGAAAGATGCATTCACATTTTGTTAACTTGTAGCATTGAAATTTTGACATATAACGCGTGCGAGCTAAAATCAATGATTATAAGGTAATCTTATAGAACACATACCCATCGAAAATAATAAATGTAGAACTGCGCAAGCTTGATAACGCTCACGAGCTAATTGTGCATAGTATTTCAATACTCGAACTTTGAAGATGATCCGAAACTGTAAAAAAAACATTTTTTGAACTAATTATGCCAGTGATGACTTGTTACAAATACAATTATCACATATAATACCTTAACAGATAACAGGCCTCCTACAAGAATTTCTCCCTCTTGTTATCCAAATTTCAGATAGGGCTACTAAAGCCCATTAAGGTATGCCTCAACTAGTCTACTGCAACCATAATGATTATCTAAACTAGGGTGTTCATTGGTTCGGTTATCGGATTATTTGGTTTATTTGGTTTGGTTAGTTTGGTTAAACTTTATTATCTTGGTTTATACCCTAAAAGGTGAAGTTCAACACTTTTAACTTTAAGCTATCGATGCCACTTTGAAACTCAAATAAACTTTATTATCATGATTTATACCCTACAAAGTGATTTGGTAAATTAACATGCCTTAGTCGTCTAGTCTTTCTTATAGTGCACATGTTGAATCATGCACGTCGTATCTCGTGATGAGAACTCACACATCGTATTACATGCACATTGAGTTGTAATAGTCCTTAACCCAACTTCTATAGGCTTCTTCCGCCGCCTACGAGTCTACGACCACTCCACCACCACACGACGTCCCGGAAGAGTAGTCACTGTTACTAGTTGTTCACACCGGCATCGGTTGTTTAATGGTCAGTACTCATTATTTAGGTTTATATCCTTATTATTTGATGTATATTTGTCGATTATCTATCAAAAAACAAAAAATATATAACTAACATGATAACTAAATTACAAGCATGCGAGTGTATACTTATTATTCTAAAGTAAACTTGTATGCTTTTATCGCTTCATATAGATTGTTGTAGATTATTTTATCCACTTTTGTAGACCAATAATAAAGTTGAGAAAGTAGCAATGGGGACAATAGAAATATAAAAGAGATAAAGTGAGTGATCTAAGCCCCTTTATGCCCTATGGGCTATACTCATGAGATCAACAATAGGTCCAACAAGAAAATGTTCAAGTTAGAAAAATACGTAGTAATTAACATGGATGTAACATAACTTAAAAAACGATTTGGTTTGAAATTTGTTGGTCTTATCGTCTCTTTTGTTGTCCACTTTAAACTTTTGGATATAAAATTCTCTATACTTGTAAAACATGATGTACTTAATCGACCAAAAACCAAGCAGGGCGATAAAAAAAATAGAGTAAAAAAGAGGTAGATAGATGCTTTTACAAGTTATCGTTTTATTTTTCTTATGGATATAACTATAATATGCGCGCAAAAAAAAGTGATGGTTAGTGCATTATGCATGGTTACATTTGATCGGCGCCTATTTCTTGTTGCTAGAAAGGACGGGTTTTGTTTTTTATATGTTCATTGAATTTTTGTACTAGGTTTGTGTATTAATTCAGTAAGATGATTCTTAAAATTTGATGTTTTAGATGTGAGTCATAAAAGAAAGTAAATGAGAAAAATGTACCTTTTAAATTTTTTAGCTTAAACCATCATACCTAATGCTATTGACTTAGAGTGCAAAGTATAACAATAAATTATGATCTTTATTATTATTTCAAATGAAATTGGCGCCAATGAAGCAGTCCATGCTTTTTGATATGAGCGGCAAAACCATGTCACTTTATTCTTGTTGTTTGGACTCTCGTTTTATTCTTTCTTTTTTACTACTAAAGCATGCTTTTTCGTTTTTATATCCCAAATGGGCATTATAGTCATTTGACCAGTGACCTAATAAAAATGGCTTGAAACTCAAATTATGATACTCTTCTTTGATATTTCATAGTGTGAACCTACCCTTATTAGCAAAACCAAGTTCACACAATGAGCATGTATCCTATTGACATTTAAGGAGGGTCACTAGAGAGGGTTCAGATTGAATCATGACCTGTTTCTCTAAAGCTTTTCTTCACTGTTGAACTAAATGTTTGCGGCTTAGTAGTTTATTAGGGCAATTTAGTACTAGTTGTTCATTCTTAGAGTGCTAACTGCTAAGTATCATAACTTACATAACACCAAAAAGTGCAGCTATGTCAGCATTTTTTTTTTTTGAACGGCGATTTTATTAGAAACACAAACTAGCAAGGAGCTAGATTACAAAACAATAAGGTAAGGATTTTTTAGCCACTCGTTCCAACCGAACAAAGCTTTAGACCTAGATTTACACCAATGAAAGGAACTAGAAATGACATTATCAAAGATCATCGACTTCACAGGAGTTATTTCGTCAAAAAGGATCTTGTTTCGATGATTCCAAACATACCACCAAAGAGTGTACCAAACGCCCTTACCTCAACAATATGATGATTTATGTTCATGCTTTGTCCTAATGTGGTGGTTGTTGTAGGACCGATTCCTTGGTGTTTAAAGTTTAAAAATCGAGTTAGTTAATACTTAATAGGTTCATGTTATTGTCGATATAATTTTAGCCTTGTTTCTTCTGCTAAATATTTTGTCTTTCAATCTAATTTTTGTTATCAACATTTGTGTGCATATTTTAAAGATACACATACAATAATATAGTTACATATATTTGGAAAGACGTATATGGTTGGAAGGTCACAAAAAGGCATGGAAGGTTGTGGGTTCTTTACATTGTTTTTTTTCATCGTCTTCCTGTTCATACCCCCTTGTCGGTACTCATATTCACTGTCTTCTTTTAACTTCTTACAAAACAATATCACGTTTTCCTTGACTATGTTTTTCCAAAATAAAGTAAAACTTGATTCGTTTATTGCTTGACAAAAACTACACAATCACTCAACATTGCTTTGTAATCAAACAATTTAAAATTTTACAAAGAAATATACTTTCTTTTTAGTAACGATAGTTTTCGACCTTTTGTTCAAATAATTTACGGGATTTGAGCACACCGTTACACAGACTCAAATCGGGTGAAACACTCACTTTTCAGTTAGAGTTGTTTGCACATAGCAGGAGTTTGTTAACTTTGATAATTCTCATGTCTCATTCATTATCATTAGTTTAATATATACTTTTTTATGGCTGGATAATAAAATAGATAAAGGTACTAACCACATATCATATTAAACACTTCTTAAATGAGTATTAATAGCTAATATGCTATATACCCTCACTGTTGGAGTGGGAGGTCTTCGGGCGTTCAAACTTGAGGGAAACTCGAAAATTAAAGCTCTTGAAATGCTTATTGGTAGAGATATCAGCATACTGAAACCGCGAAGAAACATGAAAAACACAAACTTATCCGTAAGCCATAAAATCACGAACAATATTTACTCAAGCTACTTACCACTAGCCGACCTAAGCTGTTAAATATGATTTTGTTGGATAGTAGAGATATCAGCATACTGAAACCGCGAAGAAACATGAAAAACACAAATTTATCCATAAGCCATAAAATCACAAACAATATTTACTCAAGCTACTTACCACTAGCCGACCTAAGCTGTTAAATATGATTTTGTTGGATAGTAGAGATATCAGCATACTGAAACCGCGAAGAAACATGAAAAGCACAAACTTATCTATAAGCCATAAAATCACGAACAATATTAACTCAAGCTACTTACCACTAGCCGACCTAAGCTGTTAAATATGATTTTGTTGGATAAAAACGTACATGTAAAATGTACACATTTTTTTAGAGTGATTGTGGAAGTCCCGTTTAAAAAAAAGTGTATACGGTTATCAACATACATTATTACATTTAAAGGGAGTTTGTGTAAGCTGATTAACTTGAGCTTATACACTCAACTATGTTATAAGTCAAATTTGATATTTTATCCGTTTCAAAATAAGTGTTCAGTTTTACTTTTTGCAGTCTTTTCGGTTCAACTTCAACCTTAATTATTTGTTTTTGTGTTATGTAATACTTGATGCAGAATATATAAATGAATTAGGTTTTATATGTATCTTTCATTGGTACAATTTTCATCAAATGTTATACAACACGAAGAAAAATATTTAAGGTTAAAGTTAAACAAAAAAGACTTTAAAAAGTTAAATTGAACACTTACTTTGAAACATAAGTAATAATATCAAATTGTAGATGATTTGCACACTCTTTTAATTGATTGACACACTCAAAAGTATTGTGTGTTGACATTTATACCTTTAGATCACATTTACTCATGTTCATAACTACAAGGGTAAAAATGTCAACATACAACACTTTTGAGTGTGTCAATCAATTAAAAGAGTGTGCAAATTACCTCTCATATCAAATGCACCAAAGATTAGCTTATTGACTTTTTTATATTAAATTAAGGTAGTCTAGGGGAGACTTTAATTAAGAATATTAATCACTAGTTCAAATTATCCGACGCATTGATAGTGACAAACAAAAAACATTGAGATTTTTGGTCATGTTTGGTGTAGTTGGGATTGGAGCGGTAACTTTTAGGAGGTGAGTTTGAAATTTTAATTTTTTAAAAGCAACTTATAAAAATATGGTTTATAAACTTGAAATTAGATAGGACATTCAAGCAAAAATGTTAATATTATTTTGTGTTTCACACCTTTTGCGTTCTATCTTAATCAGCTTTTGAACATACTACTTTACTTAGGGGAGGAGTTAATATCAAATGCATAAATTGTTACTATCATATTACAACTATAAGAAAACATGTATTTTTTTAACATATTAATGGACTAACCAAAAAAGACATATATTTGTGTGATACCAAATTTTGGGACCATATTCATTTCTGAGAAATCAGATTTTTTAACGTAAAATTACACCAGGCGGCAAACATCAATCGGTTTCTCGTAAACCCCCGAGAACCCCCTAAGTCCGCCCCGGACCTTACCTTCACGTTTTAGCTGTAATGGTCACCATATGACCAACCACCTTACTTTATACAAACATAACTCACAATATAACTCATACAGTATCACAAACAACAAAAAATAATAATAAAATAGGGTACTTCTTTGGTTTTCTTTAAGGGCCCGTTTGTTTCGTAGAATGTTTTGTCAAGGAATTAAAATTTATCAAGGATTGAGAATCTTAAGGAATTGGAATGTCAAAATTCAAAATATGTCATGTGTTTGGTTAGGAGAAAGAAATGAAATTACATGTCAGATTTCTGTTTGGTTTACAAAATTCAAAATATGTCAAGTGTTTCGTACATTATTAAAAAAATTGTTTTAAATTTTATTCTTACGTTATTTTAAAAAAGATTTTTTTTTTAATTAAAATTTTTTACTTTATAAAGTATTAAATTTACCAAGTAAAAATATACTTTATAAAAAAAAATTACATTTTATAAAAAAAAATTACTTTTAAAAAAAAAATTACTTTTTAAAAAAAATTTACATTTTATAAAAAACAATTACTTTTTTAAATTTTTTACTTTTTAAAAAAAAATTTACTTTTTATAAATTTACCAAGTAAAAATTTACTTTTTTTTTAAAAAGATTTGCTTTTTAAAAAAACTTTACGTTATAAAAGTTTTTAAAAATTTTAAAAGTTTAAAAAAAATAAAAGTTTAAACATTCCTTATACTACGTAATTAAACATTCCTTATGCAAAGTGATGAAATGTTTAATTCCTTAGTATAAGGAATGTTTAAGATTACTTTCAATTCCATCCGTATTTCAACCAAACACGATTTGAAATTTAAATCTAATTCCAATTCCTTAAGAATCCTGAAGAATCCTTGAACCAAACGGGCCTAAGTGAATTGCTTCAGCCACCCAACTCAAAATTCGTCCATTACCTCTCGTCCACCTCACCTCTGTAATGGTATCATCGTCCTTCACATTCACTTCACTTCACTTCTTTTTCTGTCACTCCATTACACCCCCACATTATATTATAAGCTAACTTATGTTAAAAAGCTCTACGTCAAACACAACAAAATTGTCAATTAGAAAATAATTTTCTTTTTTAAAGTTTAGAAATAGTTATTGGATTTTATTGAAATAGACAAATTAAATTGGGCCGTTCAAAAACATTTTAATAAGTAAACCAGCGACAAGTAGTAGTTTCAAGCCTTTTTTTTGTTGTGGTTTTTGACAGTGGCTGACGCGTGACATATATGGGTAGTGGTGGTTTAAGAGAAGGGGGAGTGAGTCATAGTGATTTCGTCGATCAGGTTGCCATTATCTGTTAGACAATGAAAACCCCGTAAGTTATGATTTATTATTGGACCATATATTTATAGTGGTAAAACCTAAGACTTTAAATCGTCAAATAGGGCTTGGCTTAATTATACACTAATACCCCCCGCTATTACAAGCGGTAAATCTGCACGAATGCTCGGACTGGAGTAGTAAACTAGCTACAACCAACCACCTACCACCCACCCCCATCAACAATATACCAACTCAAAAGAAAAAACAAAACATTAACGAAAAAAAAATCATAACTTTATTGATGAAGATTTAGCGGCGGATAGAAAAATGGAGAGAAGCTTCGAATCTTCAAACCGTGACATGCAGCAGACGAAGCATCACATACGAACATAATTGTTGTTTGAAGAAAGCCGCCAACATGCAGAGACAAATCTTTCTAACGAATTGATAACTTGGGTTAAAACAAAGTTTTTTTTACATACGGGTTAAATAAAAAAAAAACCCCAAGTATCTAACCGTGTGGATCTGTGACCTAGCACAAATCACCAACACAAATAAAAATAAACATACGATTGTGTGGATCTATGACCTTAACACAAATCACCAACACAAATTACAAGAAAAAAAAACATATAAAACCCAATCATCCACAGTCGACCTACTCCCACAACTTAACATTCCCAATTGAATCTCGATCACATTCACCATCGAAAGCATCAGGAACAAACAACCCATCAACAGCAGATCCAAGCATCAACAATATAAACAAACATCCCACGTAAGAGAATTAATTATGGAGCCTTTATTAGGGACCACGTAGGAGCACAGTAGATACAAAATTGTTTAACCACTTATTTACATATTTGGTTTATGCTTGTCTTGATGCTCAATAGAAAATTTTAGTTGTTGTGGAGGTATGTTTTACTGGCCTGTAGAAGAAAGAAAATGGTCGACGGCGGTTGGTTAAGGTTTGACTGGTGGCGGGGTTTTTGGTTTATGATAGGCGGCTCAACTTAATCACTTAGGTCTGAGGATCAGATCCACTCTGATACCATGTTAGACAATGAAAACCCCGTAAGTTATGATTTATTATTGACTACTATTTATAGTGGTAAAACTCTAATACCCTAAACCCACAAACCGGGCTTGGGCTTAATTATCCACTAATATTATCAACTAATATCATACGTACGTAGTTACAGGGGCGGGAGAAAGAAGAGCGGCAGACGGCGGATGGCTAGACCCCTTTCAACAAGCTCAATAGCTTTGCTATTTATTTTATATAATTGAAGCACATTGTCGAACTATAGATTAAAGGAATCCCCTTAACTTAGGAACAAAAAAAATTAAGAGGAAGCGTAAACATTGTTTTATGAAATAAGGTTTTCATCTAATCATCTTTTTTATTTGTTTGTCACGTGTTTTTCTTATCAAATTTTAATGTTTTTATCTCTATTTCTTGGAATGTGTGATCAGCAAAATCGTTTTGAAACCGGGGTTTGAAATCGACCCCCGGGTCGAGTCACCGGATGTTACCGGTTCAATCCGGTTGGACCGCCGGGTCAACCCGGTTTTTCCCAATACTATATATATATATATTTATTATTATATATATATATATTATATATATATTATATATATATATATTCCAAAATTAGAAAGAAATTATGTATATTTAAATCATGGAAATATATTCCATATATTAAGCCTAAAAGATTTTTAGTACAAATAAACATGTATAATAATAATTACGTCGCAAAGATATACTAATTAACCAGTTTTATTTATTAAATAATATACAAAAAAATCAAACCAGGCCGGGTCTCATCGGCCAGGTTGTCCCGGGTCATCCAAACACGGTCAAAACCCGTGGTCAATAACCTGGGTTTTCGAAAAAATATTGAAACGGTTAATTTGACGTTTTTTCGGCCCGGAACCGTGTTCAACGGTTGACCCCGGCCGGGGTCGAACGGGTTTCAATCACTGGTGATCAGTAGAAACATTTCACTTAACCTTTAAGTTATATACATTGTTAGTTTGTAGAAAATAAAAAAAGTCGGCTCCGCTCTGTTGGATAATCCTGATTTCATACAGTTGATTTTATCCCCCCCTTTCCATCTGAACAATGTATATTTCTAGCTCCTTGTGTTTCATCTTGTTCATTATATGTACTTGAATAGGGGTTAAAAGGGACCGGGATATTTTCAATCAATTTTTAATTATTCACAGACTTTTGTCAAGCAATTACCCTAAATGAACTCTAAAGTAGTGATAATTGTTTTATCTTTACCTTGGACAATCTTACCATTCAACATTTCACACAGATTATTTACCAACACATCTGAGCTCTACCTACAAAGAGTATAAAAGAATTATTTGTCAAATGATTATACACATCATGTGTAACAATACAGATAACCAATAAATCATTACCTGAAAATAGTGCTCTAGACCAATGTTCTGGTGGAATTTGTGATAACCATGAATGTGAAGAATGATAAACTTCCTTAAGTTCTTTCATAGCAGCTTTAGAACTTAGAATTGTTGTTGATGTAGCACATTTCCAAAGTATATGCTTATAGGCTAATCTATTCCATTACTTATTCATGTTTTCATAGATATGCCTTAAACAATATCTATGTTCAACACTTGGAAACAACTTTTCATGAAAAAGCTTGAATTATACCCTTTAACAAACACAAAACTTGTTATAGCTAAAAGATTATTAAGATAGTAAAAAGTATAAAAAAACTAACAAAATGATCAATATTGTACCTTCTGTCTATCTAATATTAAAGGAAAATCAGAGTTTTGTTGTAGATTAAGGTCATCTCCCAACATGTTTAAAAACCAACACCATGAGTCTTGCATTCAGCTTCCACAATGCCATAAGCAACAAGATACATGCCATTGTTAGCATCAATGCTCACAGTTGTTAAACTTGGTCAGGGAATGGTCCACTTATAAAAGCGTCATCCAACCCCAACAGTTCCCTTCTACTAGCATTGAATCCTTGCTTCAATGCGCCAAGACAAAATTATATTATCATGAAGACTCTTGTAGAAGAATTAGGATCTTCTGGCCATTCAACTTGAGATTTCATTGTGGTTCTAGAATTTTGGGTTGTCAACTCTAGTACATAATCTCTTACCAAATAATATTGTCCCTTGCGATCACCCCTTATCAACAAGTAAGCCCTTCCATTTGCTCTCATTGCCTTCACGTGATATACATTTAATTCTCATTTCTTTAGATTACATCTTAGATTACTCTTGTAAGAATACATGGATCTATACTCACTTGATCCATGATATGCTATGATAAAAACTTGTAGTTACAAGCTTTAATGCCTCTTGAATGTAGACATAAATGCTTATCTAAATGAGTCTTTAGTGTAATACAATACCCACAGACACTCCTTTATTTCCTCATCATTTACTCCATTTCCTTTGATCCTTTGTCTACACCATCCATAACATGACATAGGACTAGTTGTTGGACTTAGAATGGACTTGTAGACTCTTTACAAGGGCCCATCTTTGCAAGAGCCCATTATCTTTCAAGGTCAGAAACAAGAACTTAGACCAACACATTTAGACCTAAACTACTCCTTTTTTTTATTCCTTTCCAATTTCAGTTTCACTTCTTGTTTATATTCAATGACATGTAACTCTTCTTTTATCTTCTTTACTTAATCCAAAGCTTGGCCTCACCAAACAATCCTTAATTTTTCACGACACCAATCATCTTCCTGTTTTTCTTTCTTAACTGCTTAAGTTTTCTATTCCTAATTCTCTCTAACTCATCCTCCTCACCATAATAAGTATTAAGTTCTTCATTATCAATAACATCTAAATTATTCTCACCAAACATGGAATCTGGAACTTGATCACTGAAACCTAGCACATCTTGTGCGTTTCTTGTCAAATTCAACCCCAAACAAAGTAACATCAACATGATATTCGTCTATAATGTTGTATCCTCATCACAAAACATCATCTCTAGCACCTCAACTTTCACCTCTATGCGTTCACTCATCACTAGTTCATTTATAAACATAATTGGCATCATAATTGTCATCATCTACCCTATCACTTGAAGCAACATCATTATAATTTTCCCCTAACCTTACAGAATCATCAACTACCATATCTTTCACTTCATTGTGACTTTCCTCTACCGTCACATAAGCTATTGCTACTTTAGAATTACATCATGATTTTCTTCTACCCTCACAGTAGCATTAAATACCATATCATTCATATTATCATTTTCATCTACCTTCGCATTACCATCCGCAACCATATCATTCACTTGGTAATCATCTACCCTCAAAGAATCATCAACAACTTATTCTTGACGAACATTTTTAGAAAAACTTAAGTTAATACTTCCAAATACGTCATATATTTCCTTAAGTTCTCTGTCTAATGTTGAGAAACAAGACTCTTGAGTAGGCAACTGAGTAAACCTAGACTGTTTAGTAGGTAATTCATTAAGCCTAGGCTTTTGATGAGGTAATCCAGTAAACCTATGATGTGCCAAATTGGAACATCGGGTTTTACATTTATAAACCCCAAACTACTAGCTAATCATAACACTAAAAGAGCAGCGTACCCTATCGTGTAGTAGTGTAGTGATTAGTAAGTACATGTGTCGACCCTAAGAACATTGTGTATTCTCTAGTTGTCAAATTAAAATAACAATCTAAATAAGGAAACAATAAATTAACACATTGAGTTTTAAATTCACATGATTATGTTTGATGAACCTAACTTATCTAAAAGGAAATGGTATAGTGGTAAACAACTAAAAGGGGGTGAACGCATTTACTTAGCTAATAACTCTAAGTTTAATTATTATGATCTTGAGTGCAATGTCTAGTCACAATCTTAAAGGAAACGTCTAAAGTCGTTAGGCTCAAAAAGGTATCCTCACCTAACCTATGATTTTCTTAGTGAAATGAACCCACAAAGGGAATTGACCTATTCTCAATTCACACTCATTAAGGTTTCCTACTAATATGTAAGATATACTCTAGTGTTTTCCATTAACACTCATGTGTTTTGTCGCTATCACCTCCTAATACTACAACTAGGACACTGTCATAGCATCAACTTACAGCCTAAAGGGGGTGTAAGGGTCTTTGGTCAAGAACACCTACTGCAATAAATTGCTATCTACTAACTTGACTCGCACTCCTTAACAGGGTACTCATACCAAGGGTCGCCTAACGGGCATAGGTCATACAACCACAAAGGAATGATCATCCTTCTATACTCAATCATGCACGCTAGGATTCGGATGCTCACATACTACCTAGTACACACTCAGCCTTATTTTAATACCTAGTAAGGGATGCAAGGTTCCTTAAACACACTATATAAAATCCAATAAAATTATAATACAGACTAATATCATAAATAATTAGGCAAAAGAATAATAAACTAATAAAATACTAAGAACAATTTAATAAACCACAATCAATAACTTGACACAAATAATCAAAAGTATAGATTAAATAAATGGAAAGATAAATTAAACCATAATTCAATTATAGTCTCGTCTACATAACGTGCTAACTATCTCGCTCAATATCCGCTTTAGTCGAATGCCATTACAAGCCTCAAAAGGTTTGCCCTATACCAAAACCCACTGTTCGACCCTTCTTGCTTGTGTCGAAGCACATATTAGAAAAAGAAAAATGAATACTGAATGTGTTAACTTTCTGTTTGTATTTATAGGGCTATGATAACTTTAGGACTTATACACGGTTTCCCCTTCGTCGTTATGACATAAAATATGTAGTCCTTGTAGTTAATATTAAACTTCATGAAAGTTGCGCAACATAAGTCCGTGGAGTTAACTTCAGCTTGGTGTCCAAGGTACTTGTGATTGGTTACGGCGTAAGTCCAACGAGTTGCTTACGGCGTAACTCTTATGCATCCAACTCTCAAGTCCACGTGTTAATTACGGCGTAAGTGTAAGACTTTTATACTGCCGTAACTATATCCTAAATGCGGATTTCATGTATTTTGTCCATTTTAGCCTTTTTCGCATCTGTTCGTTCAAATGCCTTAATTAACTTGAATATGCAAATATGAACTAATTAAGTACCAGATTCACATAAAACAATTTAAAATACGACAATAAACATGAGAATTTGATATAGAAAAGTATTAACTATTTAATGTCATCAACCTACTAATTTCATCACTAACTTCTAGCTCCAAGAGATGAAACATTTCCAAAAATAACCTCTTAGCAACATTATGACTATGACTACTACTGCCAACACCATTGCCTTCATTTATTTCATCAATAACACCATTCATGTCTCTTTTGACATGAAATAAGAGTAAACTTTGGACACGCCATGTTCTATGTAAACTTTAATTACCTTATGCTCGCCTATAAACTTACATAAAAACCGACATAATCGTCAAAAGATAAAGCATGCAACCCTACATCAAGATTCTCACCATGTATCTTAAAGTTATAAAACATTATTCCTTTGTCAGTGTGATATAAGTCCCGAACCATATCATATAACTCGTGAATCGAAAAAGGTTTTACCGTATCCGATTCATATCATCAATACTTTTCCTACCTCCGCAATAGGCCCTTCTGTAGTATAACTTAAAACAACCACCATAATGTATCCTCATGGTAAACACAGTAGGAAATTTTTTTGAAAAAAAGTCAAAGAACAAAAAATTAGAACATAATATTTCAACAAATCTTTCAAATGTTAAAGAAATTAAACCAAATCCAAAAAAGTAAAAGCCACAAACAAAACTTACTATAATCATCAATTGCACATGCATAAAGATCTTCGTTACTAATCTCCAAGTGACCTTTCTCTTTATATCTCTCCATTAACAGGTCCATCGTGTGAATTGTGCATTACAATTTATCAAAGAATAATTTGGGGGAAAATAGTAGGGTTTATGTGTGTTGTTATTTTAAAGTTGGGAGTACGATTTAGTGTTTGATGTGATTAAGTGAATTGAGTAAGCATATGAGAGAGAAAAAAAGAGAAGATGAACAATGATAATGCGTTAGTCAGATAGTAGTTCCTTAGGGGCTTGGGGAGGGGATGTTTAGCTAGGGAAAGTCTCAATAAGTTCGAGTCTCACCCGAGACTTTTACTCCTTCAGGCGGAATAGGAGGAAGTACAAGCGGGTTCAAGGTACAGTATACTGCCCAATTGGATGTCACTGCTGGACCTGAACCACTAACAACTAACCAGCCATTCTAAAAAAAAGACAAACTGAAAATGACAAACATACCTCGTGGAAACGCTGTGACATGAAGATAACAAAAAAACTTAACGTCGTTACGAATTGATGACGTAGCGTTTATGTCTCAGATCGGAAGTGAATTAATGTTTGCGCTGGGAGATGATGCGTGTCCTGAGAAGTTTCTCGTTCAGTTATCGGCCGATTTTAAACTATCTCACGGGTGCTCTATTCAGATTACAATGTGCCCATAGAAGTTCGTTGTGAATATGTTTAGGGAATTTCGAAGGCTATAGAGAGAGAGGCATAGCACTTCTTATCGCTTTGGTGAGAAGACAATAGTACTCGTATAGATACACAGAATTTACTTAGCTTCATGAGTGAGTATGGTTGTCACGAATAGAGTTAAGAGAGCAGATGATACTAGGAGGCGGACTGTGTCACGTTGGTTTGCCCGCTGTGTTGTCTTAGTATTGTTCTCATTGTGTTGTTTTGAGATGTCTTTAAAATGTACATTTATGGTATATGAGAAATTGTATGTAAGAGGTTTGTGCAAGACAACCTATGAGATGTTCGTGTGTGTGTAATAATTGAGTGCCTGAAGGGTAGTATTGTTAGTAACGATGTTTGGATGAGGATGGGATTTGGTTTAGTGGAGCTGTTGTGATGAGAAGGTATATGTTGTGAAGAAACGCCTTTTTATTGTAGAGTTGTGTGGGATAGTGTTAGTCACTCTCGAGCGTAGTAATAGTAATTGGTTGTTGTTATAAGCTGTGTAGCGTTCAACAGCTCTAATGAGAGTATAAATAGGGGGCTTGTTTTGAGACAGCGACTATGGATCTTAAAATAGTTGTGACGACGTAGTCGCAGAGAAAAATAGAGAGATATGTTTTTGTGCGTCGACGCATCGCAAGGCCGCCGTTGTTAAATGCTGAATGCATCTGAGTGTAGTAAAGTCTGTGATAGTGAGATGTTTTGGCCTTGATTGGCGCTATACAGTTAAGTAAGTGTGATTCACATCAACTAATTCGCCAAACAACTTTATAAAAATATAAGCTCCTGCTTTGGGCTTATAAAATAAGCTCCAGCTCCAGCCAATTTCGCCAAATATAACTAAGCTTTGTTTGTATGTATGGCTTATAGAAAGTTTTTTATTCAGTCAATACAGTCTCCTTAAGTCCCAAGCCTATTGAAACGGGCTTATGGGGCTGTGTTAGGCCATTCTAATTAAAACAACCTTTTAATATATAATTGCGTTTATACCGAAAAGCTGAATATTATTATTATATATCTATATATATATAGATATATATATTTAATTTTATGTATTTTTATGTGATTTTAGATTAATAAACTTTAGTTTTAACTAATCGTAAATACTACTGCTAACATCCGACTTATAATATGATCTTTAGCCTCAGCCTTAGTTACAGTTTCTGCTCCAGCTACATCCGATTTCGCTATACTTACCATATAGTATGAGTGCCACTTGCGAAAAGAAATACAACATATTTATACAAGTATTATATATAGAATCTAATTCTTGAATAGAAATACATTGATAAAACTTTAGCAAGTTATTAGAAAAAATTTCAATCGATTATGTATTTGATGATTGTAATTTAAAGTTAAATCTATCAAGGTAATTTCATTTTTAATAGTAGTAGTTTTTTCATTTGTTATATTTTTGTTATTTGGGTATAAAAGTCCATTCTTCCAAAAGAAAACTCTACCACTGTTTTGTCCAATTCAACAATATTCCAATATTAAGAAGAGAAAAAAAACACTAAAATATTCCACAAACATGGACATGACCATTTCTCAAATCCTATATAAAGAGACACACCACACAAATCAAAATGTTGATCCGAAAACCAATAACTTTTATCCCTGCCACATACGGACTGTGTTTTATATTTTCCCAAAACCCTAATACCATCATGGATAAATATCCAAAAGAAGAAAATGAAAGATAACCATAAATAAACTATCCATGATACCACCTTCAGAGTTCATAGAAGATATCACATAAAACAAGCTATGACC
This sequence comes from Tanacetum coccineum, assembly GCA_026074375.1. Taxonomy (NCBI): domain Eukaryota; kingdom Viridiplantae; phylum Streptophyta; class Magnoliopsida; order Asterales; family Asteraceae; genus Tanacetum; species Tanacetum coccineum. The sequence goes on along the minus strand of BQNB010023681.1, from coordinate 31,538 downwards.
TCCTAACTTGGATCTTGTTGTTGGTAGGATCCATATCTTAACTGTTTATTTCTATAGACCTAATGGTTCCTCGAGTTTTTTCGACTCGAATGTTATGAAAAAGTCCTTGGCTGATGTCTTGGTTCCGTTTTATCCTATGGCTGGAAGAATGGGTCGAGATGAAAGTGGCAAACTTGTTATTAATTGTAATAATGAAGGTGCTTTGTTTGTCGAAGCTGAATCTGATACCTGTTTAGATGATTTTGGCGAGTTTACGCCTTCGCCCGAGTTTAAGTTGCTTACTCCGAATGTTGATTATTCGGGTGACATTTCTTCGTATCCGCTATTTTTCGCTCAGGTAAATTATAAATCTTTTGTTGCGTTTTTTAAGCACATAAGCAGTTTGAAGTGTTATAATGTTTCGTATAGTTAGTTTGTTAGCTACGTATCTAAAACTACTTGTTGGCTAGATAGAATTGTTATGGTGTGCAAACTTGTGTTCAAAGTTATAAAATAAAACTAAAATATGGAGTAAAAATTTATTTATCATAGATTAGAAAGGTTGGCTTAATGATTTTTTTTAACAAATTTTCGCTATCATACATAATTAAATCATACAAATATAGTTTTCGTGCAAAAGATTGATATTGTGTATACATAAAATAAATGCAACTTAGATGTCATATTTAAAAGTGATAAATAATTCGACGATTGCTAGTTAAAAATATTTCATTTTATGATAAAAAATATATATATTTTTTGGGCCACGCTTGGGGACAACGTAAAAGTTTATATATGAGGCTGCTATGCACATTCAAAGCTGTATATTTTTCTATTTATGTGGGTCCTGAATTTTTTTTATTGTGGTAGTATGAAAAGATACGGTATATGAAATGTGAATGGTCATAAAGTTATCGAAACTTGCACCTAATTTTATCAAAGTAACTAGTAATTGAGTAGCTATCAACATCAGTTAAATAAAGAGTCGGTAAAGCCATATTTAAAAAAACAAAACATATCAAGGTAAAGAGATAATGATACCTTTTGGAATTACATAATGAATTTTGGAATTTGAATTTTGTTTTTTTTTGTCTAAGGATTGGTTTAAAAATACTCAACTCAGACATTATACTGATCTTGGGTATGAAAAAAAAAAAAAAAAAAGCAATATATGATCTGTTTGTTTGGCAGGTACTCACTTAAAATGTGGTGGAGGTCGCTCTTAGTGTTGTGGTGTGTTCCATTCACACTTTCGGACGGTCTTATCTAACTCCATTTATAAACACATGGTCCGATGTGGCTCGTGGGCTTTCTGTATCCATCCCACCGTTCATTGAACGAACCCTTTTACGTGCACGTGAACCACCCACCCCTACTTATGACCATGTCGAATACCACCAACCTCCAGCCATGAACACAATCGCACAAAAATCCGGCTCACTTTCCAAATCATCCACCAGAATGCTTAAACTTACACTAGAACAGCTCAACACCCTCAAAGCCAAAGCCAAGGCTGAAAGTGGTCACAACAATAGTACATATGAGATCCTAGCAGCTCACATATGGCGTTGTGCATGCTAGGCTCGTGGTCTACAGCTGTACCAATTGACTAAGCTATATGTAGCCACAGATGGACGATCAAGATTGAGTCCTCACCTTCCACCGGGCTACCTTGGGAACGTGGTCTTTACTGCCACCCCGGTAGACAAATCAGGCAATCTTACAAAAGGATCATTGTCAAACGCTGCAAAACTGATTCACAACACATTAACCAAAATGGACAATGATTATTTGAGGTCGGCTATTGATTATCTTGAGGTACAACCTGACATGTCTGCTCTTGTTCGTGGACCTAGTTACTTTGCTAGCCCAAACCTAAACATAAATGCGTGGACTAGACTACCTGTACATGACGCGGATTTTGGATACGGGCGGCCGATTTTCATGGGACCAGCGTGCATATTGTACGAGGGAACCATATATGTTTTACCAAGCCCAAACAACGATAGAAGTATGTCATTGGCTGTGTGTTTAGACGCAAGTGAACAGTCACTTTTTGAGAAGTTCTTGTACGAGATTTAAGGTTTTAGAACCTAAGAAATTCTGGGAATTTGATTGTGCTTTTTTTGGTTCAATATTTTCTCTTAGTATTTTTGTAAAGTGCGTGGGTTTATAAACGATCAATTAACTAGATTGACTAAGCGTGGTCTTCACTGCTACCGCAATTGCTTGATTGCAAGATTGGCTAACACTGCTAAAAGACTCGTACAGAGTTACCCAAAATGCGCGATGGGTACATAAGATTGACAAAGTTGCAACTTGCAACTTGCAACCAGACTTGATAGTACTCATTCGACTTGTCTTCCAGTATGTGATGCGGATATTTGGTGGGATAGGACCATTTTAACGGGGCCTGCAAGCATACTATATGAGATACTACAAGAAAAAAGTCTTTTAGTGACACACAAAAAGTGTCAGAAAATGTCAAAAAAAGTGTCACAAAATGCCCCTTTTTCCACCTTCACTTATAGAAAGTGTCATTAAAAGTCCAGACGGTAAAGGTATATAGTGACACCTTTTTCTGACACTTAATAGTGTCAGGATAGGTTGAAACTATTTCTCACACATACATGCGTCACTATAACTGTTGGATTGCATTTACATGTTTTTTATAACAGGCTGCTATATTTATTCAAAACAACTAGTAAATATAACAAAAAAAACTTGGATTAAACTATTTATTATTTCAAACAGACATCGATATAGATAGTATTTGCCTAACAACAAACAAGAAACGAACATCTTTCTCAAGTATGAGATGCAAGTACAATGATTATCGCAAATCAACTAAATGTAACAGATCTAAAAAGAAGAAGAAAAGAGGCATGATGGGACTTCAACAATCATCATGTGCGCTTAATCTCACCTGATGTTTTTCGGGAGAGGTCCCATACATCAAGTCCAAGATCATCCTCTCCAATTAGGCAAAGCATAACCGGGTTTGGCCAACGCCAATTCGTGTACACTCTGAAAAACGTGAAACCAACATACTAGGTATTGCATTCGGAAAAAGCTGGCATACCTGAGAGCAACTAAAAGAGCCTAATTCACACCACCAAGAAACCCCGTAACCAATACAAGACCATAAGTGTCTTACTATTACCAATAACTCTCATATTTAAACTGAACAAAATGAACCAAATCTTACATTTGAATAAACGCCACGCCTCTTAGCCCAAAACTAGCATCTAAGTGTTGTGTAGAAGTTCTACAATTTCAAGGCAAATGAATAGATGTCAAAAGTCAATAACACAAACAACGATAGAGGTGTATACAGGTATAAATGAGACCAGATTATGTTTCCGCGGTCAACACCACTTGAACTGTTTTAGCACATATACATAGACCCGCAACCATCTAGCAATTACTGAATGATCCTTTTTCCACTATCTTAATATATGGAATTTTATGGGTTGGGCATATATCATTATATCTGACTACTATCTGAAGTCTAAACGATATGCTTTCGTAATGGGCATTTATAAGAAGAACCACTTCGCTAGAAGATTTTGTGTTCTGAAAATTAGAACCCTTTTACACCAAGACTTCTAAGCTATGACAGCATATAGGGAAAGAGTTTCAACCAATAAAATAACGTAAACAGAGTAACCTATAATTTTGTCGAACTATCATGTATTAAAAAGGACAATGAATAACGTACACAAACTTGCAGGTCAACACTGACCAAAAATAGCGTTGGGTTATGTTACGATACTTTCCATTTTCCACATCTATTACCTGCTGCTGCAAGTAGAAGTCATGCTCATTCCTCACAGATTTAAAGATCACTAAAAAAAGGAATAATCTTAACCAAGTAATCAGTACATATTTTATTTACCAACATGTCGGTCCTATGTCACTTTAAAATGCTTAACCAGTAAAATCATGTGAATACTTCGTAATAGGTCCAGGTCATTATCGGCAAACTTTTAGAGCGATTCAGAATGGATTGGATCAGGTTGAGTTGACCCAATAAGAAACTCTTTGTCCTTGTATTAAGTGTGAACCAACAGAACAGTTCGCCTTCACCCGAAACAAGTCTAACCCATATTGAATATGCATAAATCTTTAACATACACAAATACCTGAACTGTGAGTTCTGATGGTGACTCGTACCAGAAGTTGATCTTGGGGTTTTGTCAGCCGTATTATCATGAATACTAGATAAACCGTCAACCTGAAGTAATGTAAAAAATAAAGTACATCGCGTAATAAAATTGTTTATACACATAAGTTGTCAAGAAACTAGACTCGAATGTGAAATTACTCCTTGTTCATAAATTTCAACTTTAAACCACTGGTTACCAACTTTTAACCTTTTCACAATATTCTTTTTTCTCTACTTATAGAATCCTACACGGTCAAACCTGATCTCGCAACTCCATATCTAAACAAACATCAAAAATTATTTCTAGAAGTAATTTGGCTCATTTCTATAAGCATATAAAGTTTACACAAGCTTGAATACTTATAGTAACATATTTGTAAGACTTCCACATCAAAGTTAAACTCGAGAGGCAAAAAAATTATACCGAATGAATAAAATAGCATACGTCATATCTATAACAGCTAATTAGCATACTTGCTAATTTACGTGAAACTACAATCCATTGTTTTGATGTCACATAGCTGATATATAGTCATATATAAGAGTTATTCTTTTATCATTTTCATTTTATTTCCAATGTCCGAAAAATAACAAGATGATTACAAATATTCTAACCAACAGAAAACATACCTAATATTCCCAAGTGGAAAACTAGTGTTGCATGGTTTTGTTGAGGTGACCCAGCCAAGTGTTTACATCTTCAAGCACTGCGAACTTAAGTTTCGGTGTTCTTACAGAACTTTCAGTGAAAGTGCGCATATCTGTGCAATTCTTGACAATAACTTGTGTTAGTTCTGGTAGTTTCAAGCCACATTTGGTGTCTGAAAAGTAATTGAGGTTTGGTAAGAATTCAAGCTTCACTTCTTCCAATTTGTTGAGAGAAAGACTCCATTTATTTTTACATCTTTCTGATCATCTGCAACTACCGCCTCCATCATCTTGAAACTAGATATATCTATAGTCATGAGATTTGAAAGACCTTTAAATGTGTAAGAGGAGCACAGGTTTATTGTACGCTTTTCAGGTTTCTACTTGGCACAGCTTTAGAAGCCCACACCCCCTCGAGTGAATTACACTTCACTTCTAATTTTTCTAGACTTGGAAATAGTGTTTGCAAATCCAAAAGAAATATGTTAACAAGTCTGTGGAAAACTAGAAGGGGGGTTGAATAGTTTACCGCTTTTTAATTAAATGTTTTAAATTTGTTTGTAAAATTTTAGATTCGACTTTTATGTGAATTCAACACTTGCACAATATGAACAATATACTTATCTAACAATCTTTTTTTGTGGAATAAATGATATTTGAGAAAAGTAATGTAGACAAAGAGATAAGAGTAAGAACAATAAAACCACAACGCAAGGATTTATAGTGGTTTGGTAACGAAGCACCTCTTCGCCCTACTCCACTCCCCGAGCACCAAACTCGAAAGTTTTCTTCACTATGTCAACAACTATTATGGGGGAGAAAAACCGTACACAACGTTGCTTACACCGATTTACGACACAAAGCTAAATGTCGAGTTCTAATCTTAGCTAGAACCAATCTATCACAACACAATCTTCACGACTTGTTCACAACTTCACAACTTCACGACTTCTTCACAACTTCACGACTTCTTCACAACTTAACTTCACCACTATTACCTTTATATAACAAACTAATCTAACCCTAACTTGGTAATGATCACCACTCTAAGTAACTTACTTACAAAGATCCCAAGAATTAGCTACTACACACAAATTTCAAATATACCAATTGAATTTATAAATATGTGATATGGTTGCAACAAGATTGCAATACACACTTGAGGTGTAATACTTCTTCACTTGATGATGAAAATATTCTTCTCTTACACTTGAGGAATTAAGCTTGGATCACTTGGAAACAAAACTTTATGATTAAATGATCAAAGGATTTTAAGGAGGGAAATGTGGGTGTTTTGAGCAGAAAGGAATGAGTTCGCAAAAAGGTGAGAAACTGTGAGGAAAAGTTCAGTATTTATAGGACAAATTGGCTGGAGGCGTTACCTAGGGGTGGTCCCCTAAAATAGGTAGGCGGGTTCCCCTTAATTTTAAGGGGGCCGGCCGTGTATTTAAGGGGGCCGCCCAAGACTAGGGCTTCCCTAGTTTGTCTTTTGTGTAGGGGGAATTTTCTAGAACTTTTCTAGCCGTTTTAGGTCTGAAAATTTGAATTTCAAAATGTTTATTTGAATAAAACATTTCTTTATTTTTAGAAATTGTGTTTGTAATGTTTTAAAATATTTACAACAATTTATATAAATGTGTGAGGTTGAATAAAAATTTCCTTTGTCATTTAAAATGCATTAAGCATTTTATTTATTCATACCTTTAGTGATGTATTTTGTTGAAATGAGAATTTACTACTTTATTACTTGTTTACATTTAATTTTTACGTTTGACGTTTTATATTTTGTGATTATCAAAACGTAAAGATGTGAAAAAATATTAGTAATGTTTTTAGGCATTATATTTTATCAACAATCTCCCCCTTTTTGATGATTACAAAATTTAAACTCATTAAATGTAAAATTATTTTTAAATAAGTATTTAGTGAGTTTCATGTCATTTCTCCCCCTTTTTGTAGAATCAAAAAGACATCGTCGAGAATTGCTAGTTAAATTGACGGAATAAATTGCTCACCCCTTGTGTGTGCTCCCCCTGCGTTTGAGGGGCACCAAGGAATCGAGCTATGGTTTCTTGGCTACAAAAACGAGTTAGAACAATACAAATATTTCTAACATGTAGCAAGAAGGAAAAATATGGCATACTAGTAATGCAACCAACAATAATCATCCATTGAAGTAAAATAGTGTGTGAACCACACTCAAGCATACATAAGGAAAATAACATGCTAACATTCATGAAAATTTTAAACTACAAAGAGTCCTATAACTAGTAAAGCTCCGTAGGACTTGCTTGCAAAATGGTGGATGGACAATTATTTTGAGAAAACTAAACATTGACGTATGGTTTAGTTTTGGTGGAAGATGGTGGGAGGTGGTGGAGGTGGTGGCGATGTTGGTTGTTGGTGGTTGTGGAGAGCTTTGTTCAATATATGAAAACATTATATTGAGTTCATCTCTTAACCCAAAATTGAGAGTTGATTGTGAATGCTAACAAGCATGGATTCTCCATGTGCCTCAGAAGTTCCAAGGAATGGGATGACCAAAGAGAGGTGGTGTATGGTGATGGAGTTATCAATTGACATCAAGTGGTGGTGATTGGTTCAAAAGGGTGAAAATGTGATGCTCCATTGATGGCATTTTTTAGTTGGAGGTGGTAGAGGAACTCTTGGAGGAGGGGATGTTGGTGAGTTCAAGTAACCATTGGGTTAAAAGTGATTGTTGATGATTTTTGGTGATTGGGTATGTAGTCAAATTGAGGGTGAAAGTATCTTTGGTTGATGGTGTTTTAGAGGAGTGGCATTAGGAGCACTAGGATGATGATAGTTGAAGTGTGGGTGATGGGTTTTTGTTGTCATCTTAGTTTAAATCCACAACAATGTTTGGTGGATATGATGGTGATTTTTAGTTTCTTGGAGGCTTTTGGAAAATGAGGTCTAGTGGATGCCGATGGATGTTTGATTAATGGTTGATGATTGATGAAGAAAGATGGTTCAAATTTGTGTTGGAGATGATCATTTGGAGGGAATTTGGAGGGAATTTATGGGAAGAAAATGGTTTGAAAATGGAATGATTTTGAACTAGTTTAAATTATTCCAAATTGTGTTCGAGCATTCTGGGCAAATATAGATGAGACTAGGTAAAAGAGGGTCAAAAAGCAGAAAAAATATTATTTTACCCGTGAAATACTAGGGCGGTCCCCTTAAATAGGGGGCGGTCCCCTTAAAATTAAGGGGGCCGCCCGTGTTGAATTAAGGGGGCCGCCCTCTGTTGGTTCCATTTTTCACAGAAAAACAATTTTTCTTAGATTTTTTGTGAGAGTATTTCTGTTTTGGTGGTTTATTGTGCAGCAAGCCCTATGAGTTTATGAGCATATTTTATCATTATCACATGTAATAAACACATAATTAAATTATGAAACCAAAGTGGAGCACAATAGTTGATTTAGTAAAACAACCAATGTTTAAGTCATCATAGAAAAGTACCTAAAAATAACCAACACATAGTCTTTACGAATACATCGGATGGTCACCACACAAGTTGTTAATAACATAACATAATGAAGTTAAAAATATGTCTTAAACTACACTAGCCATCTAGATCACTTCAATCTATGTCTTCATTCTTCTTGCTTGCCTAATACTCCCTTTTAGTGCCTTTTCAAATGATTTGGAAACCTACCGCGCTTCTCCTTATGCATTTGTTGCGTATTGGTGAGCAAGACGGTTTGGTCGTTTCAATGAGGAGTTTCATCGGTTTGTTCAGAAGCGGAAGGCATTTGGTAGTTTTGGTAGTTGAGAGGATCAAGAGAGTTAAGGTAGGTGGTAGGAGATGGGGTACTTGCACGAGAAGTTTGGTCATCATCATCATCATCGTGTTGGATCAGAGGACGTGCCTTGCTGATGAGAAGATGTAGAAGATACAGAATTGACTTGCCTACACGATTCCTTCGAGGTCGTCGAGTTTGTTTTAGGCAAGAGGACGCATGACTCGATCAACAATGTCATAAATGCCATTGTCAAGATGAGGATATGTTTCCATGATGTGTCGATAAAGACGAGTAAGAAACATGCTCATTACGAAAGATTAGCGGTTGGAGTATATGTGGCACATTGGACTATTTTTTTTGACGTAAAAAAATAGAGACAAGATTGTATTGTTATTAGGAACAAACACAATACAAACAGTCGAGCAAGACAAGGGGAAGATGATCCGATTGTCCTCCTAGTCCGAAATATTTTTCCTCTACTGAGCTCTTCCCTTGCTTCATGTTCGGGGCTTTTAAAAAAAACGTTCTTTTGGTGAGAATTTGATTTGGTTGAGAGAGACCGTTTGACTTTAATGGTACGGGTTTCTACCATGACACGTGCCCAATTCAAGAAGTCGACGAATGTCTTCGGGAGTCGGAAGATCGGTGCAATATGGTCCCTCGGTTTCTCGAGAATACTCAAGAGATGCAAGATCCACATATTCGTTTGTAAAAATTGGCTTGACCTATTGTATGTGGATTTTTGAGAGAATTTGAATCACATTGATAGCGAGAGTAAGAGTTATGAAATTCGTGTTTGAATCATAAAGGAGATAAAAAGGTAACCATATTCATCGGTTTGTACCGTGACTTGGCTATAGAAGTCTAGAATAAATCTTGGAACAATCGGGTTATTTTTTCGTGGTTTATTTAAAAAAAGACAATTGAAACGGAATGTTAGTAAAGAGACGGCTCTCGATGTTGTTGGATTTGTAGTAAGCTTGATCAACAACACGACCTTCGTGAATGTTGCGGTTTTCAATAGGTTTGTAGAATTGGGCAATGGTAGGTGAGATGCCGGGAATTTTGGATACTTTTGGTATGTAGGATTTAGTGAGGGATATATCGGCTGTAGTAGCTTTCGACATTTTGTCACCTAAACAAGTAATCAACAACATAAAATGTTACAAAAAAAATATAATAAGGAAAATAAAGTTTTGAAAAAGTGACAAATGTGGGACAAGAATTACTTCGACTCTAAAGATAAAAACCTAAGAAGTGATCCATATATTCCTTAATTTATTTTTGACTTAATCTAGGATGTTGAAGAGTATATATTAGTTATATATGTCAACATCAAGATAATAACCCAAACACTCCCTTATCAATATAAAAATTGTCTAAGTATGTTAAAAATTATGTGTTCTGTGTTAATAGTTTGTATGACACGTTTAAGTTTGTTATTCATGACTCGACACGAGTTAAATAGTGTTTGTTTTGACTAGAATTCATGGCTTTAAAAAATATAAAAAAAAAGTATAAAACCAAACCGCCCCCTTTATTTTATGTCATTTAAAAGATATATCAAGATATATATGAATTATATATCTTGATGATTTATACAAGCTTGTTAAGTGTTTATACACGTGACAAAACTATAGTGATGATCATTTTGACTCTAACAATTGTTCCTAACAAACGAACCAAACACTCCTTTATTTTTGTAACATATTATTCATTGATTCGAAAAGTATATATTTAGGAATGTGCATTTTGATGGGCAATGTAGAATTGCTTTAACGTGTTTTTGGCATGAATAAATAATGTATAAACTTTGTTTCAAGATTTTTTAAAAAAAAAATGAAAAATATGTATGTAAGTTTATAAAATTTAGAAAAAAAAATTTGTGACTCAATTCTAATGAATGTATTGAATTCTTATGACTACGGGAATCATTGTAGTTATAGAGTTCCTAGTTCTTTTATATAAAATGTATTATAAAAATAATTAAAGACACCCAATTTTGATAGGAGTATAATTGGATGAAATCAAATTAAAAGAATGATGGAAAGTTTACAATAGATGTTGTTGATTGTCTTGTTAGCGAAAGCCCCTTGCGAATTTTGGTTAATTAGGCGATTTGAAGATTGGTTGTTGAAGGTTTTTGGCTATGGTGTTCGTTCATAGTGGGTAGGAGAAGAAGGAGAAGAAAAAAAATGAAGTTTGGGTATATAATTTCGACAGAAAGGGGATGTTTATTTTTCCAGATAGGCGGTCCCCTTAATTTTAAGGGGGCCGCCCTCTGAGAAAAAAAAGTTTTCTTTGATTTTAGGCAGTTTTAGTGCGATGGGTATGTGACAATTTTTTAATTAACCCTTTGTTTAATTAAAAAGTTTCTTTGACTATTTCGGACGAGATAATCAAGACGTCAATTCGAGAGGTGATTTAGAGATGAAATTTCTTGCATGAAAGAAGGATTAATTTCTTCAAAAAGACAATTAGTATATTCGATTTGAGTGTGACTGAGAAATGGATAGCGAATAGCGAAGATAATGAAATAATGAGACGTAGTTGAAGATTTCAACAAGTTGATTCCGATAGACGTAGATGATGGTTGACATGGATCCGAGGCGATCGTCGAGGTCGAAGGGAGTTTGTTTCATCCATAGTGTGTCTATGATCTTCACGCGACTAATCCAACTTCTATGTTAATTGTTAACCACTAGCTTGCTCTTCTTCATCTACGCGAGTTTGCTACGTGGTCATAGAAGATTTCCATTTTGTAGACGTATGACTATAATCTACACGAAAGAATAGTTCATAGTGAACTAATCTCTTCAAAGCTAGAGAACTAACAAATGGTATCTCTAGAGACTACACTATTTTCTAAGAACTAATTATACCATAACATCATAGTAACACATAGGCATTTACTTATAATCTATATTCTATGAAGATGAAAAGTGAGACATACCTTAGTCTTTAGAATTATCTTCATCAATGTCTTCATAATGTAAATGATAAGGGTTCATGGGAACCTTATCATGAATTCCTTAATCCGGAGATAAAGAATGTTTGTAGAGAACACACCACTTCAATGGTTGCGATGGCTTAGCCATTTGGTCCCCAACGTTTCATGTATCCGAAGTTATTGTTTTCGCATATGTTTTGCATTTGTTTTGGCACATACATGGTGAACTGTAACACCCTCAAATCTGAGTACGCAGCGGATTGTTGAATATCCGAGGGCGTTACATTTATGGATCAATAGCACAAGATTCTGAGAACGACTACTAAACGTGTCGTTTGAAAAAAAAGATACATTGGATTAACAAAATACTTGTTTGTTACATAAGCCCATGGCTTCAAATTGTTCAACAATGTAAATAAAGATTCTGGTTTATAACAATTGTCCCCATAATGTAATAAGACCCCAAATCTTAAGTGTTGACTCTTCAATTATTGACTTCCAATGTATCATCGCACCTCGTGCCTTATTGACCTGAAAAACATGCTTAAAACATCAACATAATGTTGGTGAATTCATAGGTTTATGTAAATCAATAGTAGGACCGCAAGATTTCCAAGTGTATGATTTAGCAACACATGCAAACATCATAAAAAGTGATCACGTTTTCCTAAGCTCATGACACTGAAGCTCGACATGTATGAATGCAATATATTGCCAATGAATGCCCGTGAATGATGTTCTAACCCGAAACATCCCAAATCCGACATGGTATACGTTCGTTCCCAGTGATAGCTAATCACCCGAACGGGGATTGTCAATCCCAAATAGATCTATCTATAACATTCGCGCTCACAATCCAGTAATTGACAGTTCATGATAAAGGGCTCAGTGGGTTATCGCTACTTAGGCAAACACGTAATCATTGTATAAAATGTACACTTGCGTCCAATTTGTAAAACAAAGCATGTTCTCACCCCAAGGATGTAAATCATTTAAATAATTGTAAAACATGGGGCTATGAACTCACCTGAGTGAATAGTCCTCTGGAAATTGATAATAGATATCCAAGTATGAACCACACCGTCAAATACCTAAGTAAATACGGCCAGTCTTAGTCTACAAGTTTAGGCTAAAGACTCAGACTCGATGTATAATTTGCTAGTCTATATATACTGTTAACACATGTGTGGTCGGTGTACAGTGTTAATTGTATTGAAATTTGTTTGATGGCTCTTGGGAACACGAAATACTTTCTTATAATTATACTTATTTATATAAGTTCGTAAATTAAACCCGTTAATGTCCGAATATATTAATATCGACCCAATTCTTTAATCGTTTTATTATTTATCACTGTTTGATCAACCAATAAACCCTTAAGCTTCTAGATATTCACTTTAGTCCAAGTTTATAAAAATAAACATTACACTGTAAACCCTTTAGTTTTGATAATTACCATATTAGTCCCTTTAAGTTTACAAAAATGAAATTTAAGGTCTTTATATTACTACTGGTAGATATAGTCCAATACTACTGTTAGCATATTAGTTAACTCTCCTGGTAGAATAATAATTGTCATTAGTACTGGTAGTATTACTATAATGGTTACTTACTGGGTCGATATATCATTACTACTTGTAGCCTATTAGTTACTCCTGGGTAGAATAATATTGTCATTCGTACTGGTAGTAATATAAATGGTTACTGACTGGTAATAAGTCATTACTACATGTAAGCATATTAGTTACTCCCGGGTAGAATAATATTGTCATTAGTACTAGGAAGTACCATAAATGGTTACTACTGGTAAATGATATAGTTAGTCGGGTAGTACAAATGCCATTCGTGAAGCTAATTAAGTTTGCTTAAGCTGTTTTGTTTTATTGATAAGGACCGGATGAAGCTTATTTGAGAGCTTTTTGACCTACGTTTGGCTCGTTATGAACTAACGAGTCCATTAAAGGTTTGGCTCATTTTCTAATGGTATTCTAGGGTCCATTTATTCGCCTAAGATTATCATAAGTCTCATAAGCTATTTAAGATCACAAATAGGCTACCAAAGCTTATATGTGGCTTTAAGGCTCCATATATACATAGGAGATGGCCGTTAGGCCTGTTAAGGGTTTAGAGGGCGCGACTCATCCCACCTAGGCTCATACGCACCTTAGGCTTCAAACAATTTCACAAAAACGCAGCCATGCCTTATAATACGCCGTATAGGGCTTTATTTTAGTCATCGGGCCCTAGTTAATGGCCTCGCTAAGTGGCTGTCCTAGCCTCTTATGACCCGAAGGGAATCCATTTGGTTTATGGGTTTTGTTCTAGGGTTCTTTAAACCACTTTCACTTACAAGTTATTAACATCACGTTCATGGTTTAGTAATTTACTAATCACCCTGCTTGTCTTTTAATGGGTCCTTGTCCAAGACGTAAGTTCTAAACAAGCTATGCCGAAAGCTTGTTAAAGCTTGTTCTCCTCCAAGGTCAAAGCTAGAGTCCCCAAAAGTCCATACTACCACAGCGCTTCAAACAAACACCCAACTCGTATATATCCAGTGTACACATCTTTTAAGGGAAACCAGCGAATAGTTAGTGTATTACGATACATGGCAAGAAAAATGTTCTCGTTTCCAACGGGTTATCGAACCTTTTGGGTCAAGATTTTAACGTGTGTGTGTCCAATGTTTTACCGTGTTAAGTTTATATCAATAATCTTTTGTTACGTGCCTTATAAGCTTTGATTCACCACACAAGTTTAATGACTACTAATTTGAATGGAACACAATCCAACCCATCAATAAATATTGTGTGACATGCAGGTTTCATGAACCACACATGTATCGCATACCAAACAAACCGTGACGCTAGGTTACGTGCATATAGGTAACGAACAACAAAACCAGCAAGGTTAGCCAAGAGTGGACTTTACAATAGTACCTACTAAAGCACGAGTCAAACGAGTGAGAATGAGGATATAATGCAACTCAAAGCATGTGACCAAGACACCCTAGCTTTTCATAAGCTTTACACCATGATGCACCCATGACTCCGTGTACCCTGAACTTGAACTCGAGTGAACAAATCAGACCCCAGTGTGTGATGACATGTATTTCCTTATTGAGGTTCGAACCCGAAGTAACCATAAAGAAAGAAGAGAGCGCTTTCTAGAGGTTATGAATTTAGAAAGAATAAGTGTATTGTGAATGAATATTTATAGGCTCATGGGCAAGATATCTTCCCTAACTCTCTTCCTTGAACCATACCGTAGCCCCTACAGTAAGTGTAATGTTGGGTGTTATAGTAGCACCCATGGGTTTTGAGTTAAGCACACATGGTTTTTTGTAAAACCACCATAGTACATTCCTTAAATATCATAATCATGGTCTCTTGATTTTCCTAGATCTTTGAAAATCTTATGGTTGTGTTAATTGATGTCAACTAGCCGCGGCATCCAAGGGCAAGGAAAAGGGCCATGTGGTATATTATTCTTTGAGTATTTGGTGGCTCGGAACATATAAAGTACATATCTTAATAAATTCCTAGTTAAAACATTACCGTAGAATAGCGATTTAGGAGATTTTCAAGGATTTCCTAGTAGATGTTGTCTCCCACAATCGGCTCATATGGGTTTATTAACACCAAGTCTTATTTAATTTGTGCTAAGGTTTTAAAAGTGGTATTGGTTTTATGAGTCAAGAAAAGTCCTAGGTATTTACGCGTACGTCTAAGCGTATTTTATTGCAAAACAAAGTCCATTTACGTACCAATACAAATAGTAATTGAACAAAGCCAATAATTACCGGTCCCATATAATTATTAAACACTCGTTTGACGTAGAATCTTAATTTATTTGGATTGCGTTTACCTAAAATGATTATATCTATCTAAAACGCATTTAGCTTAAAAGTAAAATTAAAAGTAAGCCTATTTTTTTTTTTTATTATCGGACTAAATAAATGGTGATCATTTAATAGATCGTACAATTAGCGGAAAATGAGAAGATGTTACAGTCTCCCACCCATAAAAAAGCTTTGTCCCGTCAAAGCTAAAGACGCCATGTGAAGCAGATGACTGATGCCACGGTTGTGAAGAGATGTGGGTAATTCTTCAGGAACGAATCCTCACGTTTTCCAAATTTGAACACAGGAACCACCGCTAGAGTTTCCAGCGAAACCTTAACCACTGGTATCCGGCTTCGCTCCAATCGATTGATCCCCTGTACGATAATTACAATGGGCCTTCCAGTAAACCACAGCGTCTCATACCAATGTTGAACTCCTATCTACGGACAAGGCTAACGGCTTGTCCAAAGCGAACATTTCTCAGTTAGACACATGGAAGGTATGGGTGAACTCTGCTCCAAGCTCCCAGGAAGTTCAGAATGTAGGCAACGTCCCCAAACATAACTAACCCTTGAAAGTCCGAGAACATGCCACGGGTCATTTTCCCTGCTTATGATCGTAGGACCCCCTTTCCAAGTCTATACATTGAGCATCACCAAATCCGCCAACCATACTATCATTGGCTTACGCTTCAAGTTATCGTGCTCCTTTTGTCAATCCTGAGCGAGCTTGAATTCTAAGCTTTATCAGGATGGTCTAGCTCTCCGTGGTTTCCATAGATCGAGCAGGCTGAAGTAAGTATGAGCCTCCCAACTTCAGCCCGCCCACCGGTATTGACAACTTTCGGCCATAAAGTGCCTCATACGGTGCGGCCTTTAAGCATCCATTGATAGTTGTCGTTATACGAGAATTTGACCAATGGCAAATGCTTCACCCAACCCTTTCCAAAGTCGATACGCAACACTACAGGTACCTACGCGAAGTCTAGATTGAGTTCTCTCGCTTTGTCCATCGGTTTGTGGATGGTATGTAGCACCCGTATCCAGACTTGTACCCAAAGCTTGTTGGTATGTTCTCCAGAAATTTGACGTGAATTTCCCATTCCGATCATAGATGATTGAGACCGGTGTCCCGTGTCTCGCCACTATTCTGTTTAGGTACAGTCTTGCCAACTGGTCCAGCGGATCCTTTTCTTCTTTTGGCAAGAAATGAGCGGATTTCGTAAGTTGATCTACGATCACCCAGGTGGTGTCCAGACCTTGTGATGACTTAGGAAGCTTGGTGATAAAAATCCATTATGATATTATCCCACTTCCACTCGGGTATTGCTGGTTGTACTAACAGTCCTGATGGCCTTTGTTGTTCGGCCTTGACCCTCGCACATGTTAAGCATTTGCTAACATACGTGGTGATGTCAGCCAACATGTTTGGCTACCATATAATTTCTTCACACTTGTACATCTTTTCGAACCAAAGATGGGAGTAGACATATTTCGACTTTTGGGAATCGTAGCCCTAAACACGTATCTTCAGTCACTCCATAGCAAGTGTACCCAACTCCTGCCATGTAACATAGTGTTCCATCGCACGTGGTTCCATCTTTCCTTCGGTATAACCTTCTGATCATACCGCCTAACGACTTCATTCACGAGATTCTCTGGTTTACATGGGCTTCATATGAGCTTCTAATATTCGTTTGGGAGATCAATGCAATTATCATAACATACAGGCTCGAACCGCAACGGTTTCAAATCCTTCCTTACGGCCAATCTCATCGGCCACTACATTTTCCATCCCGGGTGGTAAAGGAAGTCGCAATGTAATCACTCAGCAATTCTATGCCAACTGGCGTTGCCTCATGTTTTAGCTCCTTCACGATCGCGGAATGTGTTGTAGGCTTTTATGGTCGGTGAATATGGTGCATCTGGTTCCATATAGATAGTGTCTCCATATCTTTAGAGCAAACACTACCGATCCAAGTTCTAAATCATGGGTGGTGTAGTTCTTTTCGTGAACTTTTAGTTGTCGAGAGGCATAGGCAATCACCTTGCTCGTCTCAGCATCAATCATCGCCTAAACCCTTGTGGGAACTGCACCATAGTAGAACCAAAAGTCTTCGCTCCCTCCAGGTAAAGCCAGAATGGGTGCAACTGCACAACATCTGCTTAATTAAGACTGAAAATCGTTCTCTTCCTTTTCACCCCAGTCGAACTTGATTCCTTCTGAGTAAGTTTCGTCATTGACTTAGCACTCATTGAAAATCCTTCGATGAACCTTCGATATGTAACCACAAACCTAAAAATGGCGGATCTCCGTGAGGTGTCTTGGAGAACGCCAATCATTGTTAGACCTATCGTGGCTAGATCCACATGTATGCCTCCTACATCAATGACAATGCCAGAGAATAGTACCTTCAAAATCCAAAATTTACATTTTGAAAACTTAGCATACAACTTCTCTTCCTTAAGTAATTCCAAAATTACCTTAAGATGTTCTTTGTGTTCTTTCTCGTCTTTTGAATAAATAAGTATGTCATTGAGAAGAACAATTACGAACTTACCAAGTAAGGCATGCACACTCGGATTCATGAATACCGCAGGTGCTTTTTTAGTCGCGGAATGGCATAACCTAAGAACTCGTAATGGCCATTACCGAGTCTGGAATTGCCGTCTTTTAGAATATCTTGCACGTCGCACTCTAAGCTGGTGAAAAACCCTATCTCAGATCTATTTTATGCATAAATACTGGATGTTCCCCCCCCCCCCCCCTTGAAGTTAGAACGAAATAAATCGTTGATCCTCGGAAGTGGATATCGATTTTTCACTGTCAGCTTATTTAACTCACGATAGTCGATGCACATCCTGAATGACCCATCCTTCTTCATGAAACTAACGAAGACCCGTAGCTACCGCCAAGGTTAGTGAACAGGCCTTATGAACCTTTGTCGAAAGCTCTCGTAATTGTTCTGATAATATCTTCATTTCAGCACAGAAAGGAGGAAGCACAGGAAGCACAATAAGAGAAGGCAAGCAGAGAGAAAGAGCAAAGAACAGAGGGGAGAGGAGGAGAGGAGCAATGGAGCCAATCGGAATCACCGGGTGGAAGCACGAGAGCTACGGTTGTCGGCATTTGGAATTAAAGTCGATTTGGGAATTCCACGTTCGAGCTTGAGGAAAGACCTGGCAAGTTCCTCGGGAATACTTAGGAAAATCACAGACGGATTAGTAACGTCTTTATCTGTTTTCCTTCCGACTTGTCCTCCTTTTTCTTGGCGGATATCTGCGCCAAAAAGACTGGCATCCTTTTGCCATGTACTCTTGAGCTTTTGATCATGAGATAACAGACACTAAGATTCTCATCCCATGGTTACATATTCCGTTACCACAAAAAGTCAAAGTTTCATTCCCATAGGGAATTTGAACGAGTTTCTCATCGCACACTGTCACTGCGTGACATCTTCTTGACCAGTCCATACCGATAATGCCGTCGAAACTACCCAATTCTATGAGCATTAGATCGATATCGAATGGATGGCCTAAGAAATTTTTAAAGTGCAACCCCGTAGGATTTCTTCTCACCAACCCCCACATTGTAGCCTACATTTCGCTTCTTAAAGGGTTGTTGTTGGTGACCATGGTTGTTTCTGGACGAGTCATCTTCCTTTCCTCCCTTGTTTATCAGACTTTCACATAGGTACGGATTAGCATCCTGGTCCATCAAGTCGTTGGATAACACAATAGTCTCATCCCAACATCTTGGAAGACTTCACATTTTGATAAATGTTATCGGGAAGTCCACATACGTACTTGCAGACCCATTCTCAGTCTCAATAGCACAGAAGGCTTGGTACAATCAGGGTATCTCCTGGAACGTTGAGTGTATGAATGGAAACATCGTTCCCTTTAACCTTTAGGTTCAACAACTCAACTCGTCTAGTTTCTGGATCCCTTCCTCTTATGACAATACTTGTTATCATCTTCCTCTGAGTCCTTCCTAAGTCATTATTTATGCCTCAGACCTAAGGTTCTTATCTGTCCATTTCACCAAGTCAAGCAGCCCCTAACAGGATGTAGGTGGCAAACTTAACCTGATTCCTTAATAGCACAACCACTGATATTGAAAACCAACTCTATATTTTCAATCTATCGAGTTAAACCGCCAACGCCTTCAGTTCCTTTGAAGTTCAGAGGTGACTACTTCATTAAGTCAGGAGTAGAAACGAAGAACGTGCAGTTTGCACATTACTTTCGGTTTAATAATCCTCGTGTGTGCTGTTGGCTTCTTGTCTCCATTAGTGGATTTTTGTAGGAGATCCTGGCAAAATCTTAGCTTGAATGGTTTCTTCTAGTGGCGACACAAAGATATGATATCCAAGTGTCCTAGGGCGACTAGTGATAAGGTCTCGGCATGTCGGCTTAGAGATTGGGCATAAAAGACGTAAACTTTAAAGTAGCTGGAGTAAGGTCTGCTTAGTTGCCAATGATTCTAGTTTGATTTCTTGAAGTAACCACGTTTTATGAATACGCACACACAAAACTCTGTTTTTCAAGGATGTAAGTGAAAATGGATTTATTTATAAAGGTTATATGGTGACTACTCTCAGCATGGCATAGTCCTTCCTGAATTATACATAGTTGATCAGGCTATGTATATTTGAGGGCTAACGATGCAATGCCATTTTCATCAAAAAGTGATATGAATAAGGAAGTACATAGAGTTTTATAAAGATGACAAAATGTTTACAAAGGAGACTGTTAAGGTTTTGGTTAGTAAGGGTTTCATGTTGCGGGGACAATTTGTCTATGATTTGGTAACCAATTAGTTTTGGGAAATTAGTATGGAAACAATCTATGAGGGACAACGAGGTAGTATCGTAATGTTTTAAGTAGATGTATTTGCAAGGACATATAATAGAGTTGAAACAAGATTTGACAAAGTTTTCATAACACCATAATTCGATAGATAGTCGGGTTCATTGCCTTTCCCTCCAAAATACTACATGGTTTCTTAGTACTACAATCCTTCGATACAAGCTAATACATAAATAATGAGACAGAAGCTCTAGAGGTAACGATCCATGATGACTGATCATGGGCGTCTCGAGCGCCAAAGACTCTCTAGCTCCTCCCGAATCAAACTCAACCGGCGCTCCATCTTTTCACGGGCCTGTCTCTCACGGTTACGAGTAATTTTCTCGATTTGCCGTAGTCTTATTCCTAGCACGCAATGAAGCATTTTCCGCCTCTACAATGTCTATCCTAAATCTTAGGGCCATCAGATCCTCCTGTATGGGGCACCCTAGCTCGTTCTGCTCCTTTAGTGCCTGTATAGCTACTCTTCTCCGTTTGTGTCTTGGATCAGTTCCGGACCAGCCTAGGTGGACAAATACAACCTCTTACAGGGAGGCTGCTCAGACTCGGGAATATCATCCCTACGGTCAACAGGTGGTGGTATGTATAGGGATGGTGGTAGTGGTGGTAGTGGAGGTGATGGTAATAACTGTAGTAACTGCAATCAATGAAGCCGAGTGGGGATGCTATCTGAGTGTCTAGATTTTGGGTTGTAGACACCCAGATGATGGTAGTAAAAGTTGATGAATGTGCAGGGGTGGGCCATCACCTAGTAAGGGCTCCCTGCAGAGGGTGGTGATAGTGAGACAGGTGGTGATGGTGATGGAGTAGTCATGGCCAGAAGTCTCTCAACCTCTGCCTCTGGTGGAAGGGAAAAGAAAGCCTAGGGCACGAAATGGTAATCCCTAAGCCCCAATAGTAATGTCAGTGGCGGGTGGTGGTATAAATCCAGGCTCAATTCCTTCAAGTGGGTAAAAACAATCTCATCAACAGGATAGAAACAATAGCAGAGTCGGCCGTGAGCCTCAGTGCTCTCCTCTTATCTCTTCCTCATCATTCCAATCCCTCATCATTGACGTCATCCCTAGATGAATCGCCGTCATCATCATCTCCCCCGTCCATAGGATAGTCAACCGGACCATCCTATGTCTCATCATCCTCGTACTCCTCTAGACCTCCTCGGAAACCGACTCAGTAACAGTATCAGGTGACTCAGAAGTAGGTGAATTCAACAGGAGGTAATGGGTTGCTCCTCAGCTGAGGAAACTCATGCTCAAACCTCTAATGGTATAGACTCAGGTATTAGGCTCTGGCACGTAGTCAGGATCCTGTGCCTGTACGAACATAGGCTCACGCTCATCCTCGTCCTGAGGAACTGGCGGTGTCTGTGGATCCTCTGGGCCTGGTATGTAATCCGGTGATGGTGGGGCTACTGGCTGTATCGGGAGTCCGTCGTATCCTAATACGATGACCCGTGGAATGCCTCCCTCAGATACCTCCTCATCATCGGCTCCCCAGAAGGCTCTGCCGGGCTCAGAGTCGGTGTAGACGGAAGTGTAGGTAACAGCAGATGTCGCAGAAGACATGATTACTGCAAAAAGCAAAATAACTTATATAAGTATTACTTATAGGAAGGATCGATATGATATGTCTGTAAGCTTTAATAATAAAGATCTTATAGTAATATATGTAATATCATTTATATACACGTATATCAATCATGTAAGCACTTAGTACCCTACTAATGCTAAAGCAATGCATGTCATGTAAGCATATATGTGCTAGATGTAAACAAGTAATGCATGTATGTCCCTCGCAAATCCCATTTGTGAAAACAGTGTTTGAAAATGGTTATAGTCCAAACAAAACTTTTGACCTGGTTCTCTATAACCTTGGCTCTGATACCAATCTGTAACACCCTCAAATCTGGGTATGCAGCGGATTGTTGAATATCCGAGGGCGTTACATTTATGGATCAATAACACAAGATTCTAAGAACGACTACTAAATGTGTCGTTTGAAAAAAAAAGATACATTGGATTAACAAAATACTTGTTTGTTACATAAGCCCATGGCTTCAAATTATTCAACAATGTAAATAAAGATTATGGTTTATAACAATTGTCCCCATAATGTAATAAGACCCCAAATCTTAAGTGTTGACTCTTCAATTATTGACTTCCAATGTATCATCGCACCTCGTGCCTTATTGACTTGAAAAACATGCTTAAAACATCAACATAATGTTGGTGAATTCATAGGTTTATGTAAATCAATAGTAGGACCGCAAGATTTCCAAGTGTAAAACATGGGGCTATGAACTCACCTGAGTGAATTGTCCTCTGGAAATGATAACAGATATCCAAGAATAAGTGAGAAATCACACCGTCAAATACCTAAGTGAATACGGTCAAGTCTTAGTCCAAAAATTTTATGCCAAAGACTTATTGTATAAACTAAATTTAATTATAAGTTTATATATCCTGTTATCACTTACGTAGTGGTGCACATGTTTAATGTATTTGAAGTTACGATTGCTCTCGGGAACGGATATACTTTATTAATAAAAATATCTATTTATTAAGTCGTAAGTTAAACCCGTTCAATGTCCAAATATGTTAATATTCGACCACTTTGTTAGGTGTTTTATTAATTTACTTTTGTTCACCAGGTACCCTCGAGTTTCTAGATATTACACTTTAGTCCCTAGGTTTATACTATGTAACATATTTACACTTTAAACCCGTTAGTTCCAATATTTACATAATTAGCCCTTTATCTTTTCAAGGTTTCAAATTAGATCCTTATAGTTTCACAACAGTCCTTGTGTTTCCAGAATGCTCAAAACAGCCCCTCAACTTATTTAGATTCGCAAATGACAACTTTAATCCTTTACGTTTATAATTTACGTTTTTAGTCCCTTGACTTATAAAAATTTGTATTTTAACTCCAAATAATTTCCAACAAGTGACATTTCATCTTGTTAAGTCCAAATAAGTCATCAGAACTGCTTCGGCTTATAAATAAGCTCTTTGAGCTTATTTTTGGCTTAAAGGGCCGTGTTGAGCCCGTTAAGGTCCGTTTTGCGTTTTAATGGTCCAATAGGGTTTCCACGAGTATACGTGGGCTTGATAAGCATGTCTAAGTTATTTTTATAAGTTTGGCTTATTAATAAGCTACGAGGAGCTTATTTCGAGCTTGTTGGGCTTGTCGGCCCAACTTCCCAAGCCGTAAGTAAGCAAAAAGGCCCAATGGGGTACCTTTAATGATACTAACTTGTTTTCTTAGTTTAATAAGCTTAGTTGAGCCCATTTTAACTATTTTACAATATGGCTTATTTTAAATAAGCTATTAAGCTCGAAAATAGGTTCATTGGCCTCAATATTAGCCCGTTAAGGGTTTTAAGGGCTTCGGCTTTATGTCTCTAGGTCCGTTAGTCCTCCTAGGCTTATTATAATGTTAATAAGCGGTCTAAGCTCACGAATAAGCAGTCAAGGCTTATTGGTGGCTTATGGACCTTGTTGGTTTACGCAAATGGGTCGTGAGGCCCATCAAGGGTTCTTCTGGTTTTCTTAGGGTATGACTTGGTCCATTAGGGTTCATTAGTGCTACTAAAGCCCCTTAAGCTCATTAATCTCATGAGAGTCTACCAATAAGCTACCTTGAGCTTATTGTGAGCTTATGGCTTGACTAAAGCTTGTTAGTGGGCTATGAAGTCCACTAAGAGTCCGGGTTGTTTTTCCTATGACATGGCATGACCCGAATGACCAAATAAACACTCCTAGTCTAACATATAAGCTCGAATGGCTTATTTATAAGCCATGAGCTTAGTACTTGTGGTTCGTTGGGCCTGTTGGGTCCATACGTGGGCTTGGGTTGATTTGTTTAAGGCCCAATGTGGCCCGTTTATCATTTCTAGTATACGCATGGGTCGAAAAAGGATCTAGCGACTATGTGTCGTTGATTTAGCTTGAATCTAGACTTTGTTCACTACATGCACACGTAAAAGTGTGTCGGGTATTCCTTCCCAAGGCCAAATGTTATATTTACTTAAAAAGTTCACGTGTGGTTTCATTATCAATTCGTGTATTAAGGTTATGGTTCGTTGGTGTTCACGTTTGCTTAGAAATGCACACGTTTGGTCCTTAGCTTGCCATTTAGTCACTTGTACGTGTTCCTTAGCACCACACGAGTTAAGTTTTAGGCATGTAAGTGTTCGTGTGTCACGCATAGGTTAACCCATGCACGTTTATGCTTGTATAAGCTTGTTAATCCCATAATACATGACTATAGGATTAGATGACAAGAAATACTAAGTAGGAAGATGTACAAGTTTGAATTGTGACTTACAAAGTGTCCTTGTGACTTGGTTTATGGATGATGAAGCAACCCGACTCTTATACACCCAAACGTGTATGAATATGGTTTCCAAAGCTTATAAACCCGCACCCCTTTTGCTCGTGTTTTCCTCCTATAGACTTGTATGATGACTCTAGTGTATATTGGTTCGAATGAAACAAAGTGAGGCGTGTTTGTTTGCGTTTAATAACCCGAACAAGGAAACAATATTTGTTTAGTTGCTTGAGAGAGTTTTAAGAAGTGTGTGAGTTTTCAAGAGTGTCAAATGGTGAGATATGAGTGTGTATTTATAGGCAAGATTGCTAGTTACTCCCCTAGTCTCTCACACAAACCAAACCGGCTCTAGTTATAGTGGTTTTGAAATTTTCTAGTTAATTTACACATTGTTTTGTAAAACCATTCTAGTACATGTTTTAATTAGGCTAGTGATGTACAAGATTTTGTGAGATTAGGAAATCTTAAGGATCTTCCTATATGCATGCATGTTGCCGAATCCACAAGGGTAAAACGAAGGCCATTTGGTCTTTGTCCATTGTGTAAATGTTTAGTGGAGACAATTTGGACATGCATTAATGGGAATTAGGATGTACATGTACTTGTAGGGATCATTAGGAGATTTTAAGGATTTCCTAGATGTATGTGTGTGTGTAACCGGCCCCTAGTGGCATTTTACACAACAATTGATTAAGTTTTGTGTTAAGGTTATAAAAGTGGGTGTTGGTTTGAGTCTAGGTAAGTCTAGGTATTTCCGGGGTGCGTCCAAATGCATTTTATTACGACACGTAACCCTTTTACGTGGCCAATAAAAATAAAATACTCAAAGTACATAATTATCTTCTTAATAATCATTTCTTACTTGGTTGATGTAAACCTTAATTTATTTGATGACCGTTTACATTAGACGGTTATTTCTAGTCTACGCGATTTATCTCAAAAGCAAAATTAAAAGTAAACGCGTATCGGACTAAAATGAATAGTGACTAATAATAGGAGTCGTAAAATGACCTAAAATTGAAAAATGTTACAGATTTGGGGGTGTTACATTTTAATCTTGAAAATTATTTAATATTTTGGTTTTTCACATTAGATTAACTTAACTGTAAGGATTAGTGTAATTTAGATTAGTGTAGAATTCTGTGTATTTTTGTTTGTTTGTGTATTATGTTTGTATAATACGGCATATTTAGTTTACTGAACACGGTGTATTAAGCTATTTGACAGCTTTCTTTCCTAGCAAATTTATCACAGGTAAATATGGATGACCCCAACATTACCATGAAAGAGTATATCAGGCTTGAGGAAGAAAAAGCTCATAGGCATGCAAAGTGTATAACTAGGAAACTGCTACGTATGGTAGAATATGGGATGACGATGAAGTTCACAACCTCAGATATGTTGAAACCAAATTCCCAGCTATAGTCTTTGATGACACGTGTACGTCTCAGGTAGCACTCTTATGTAAACCGATGGTAAGTCCTCTTAACGACAATGAAATTGACTTTAGAATATCGTTTGACGAATCCAACGATGAAGATTACACGGTAATTTTCGACAAAAACTCATTATCTTAAAATAATTTCTGTCAACGATTTGAAAACGTATTTGGAAAATGATAATGATAAAGTCAATATGCCTTCATTTTCGTCACCCGAGCCTACGGTCAGCTATTTTGATGATTTAGACTACCTTAAAGATTTTGAGAAAGAATTTCTAGCCATTGTTTACAATGATGCTCTAACATCTAAATCAGATTTCTTAACTGAACCTACTATAAATCCTCAACATATCGATGAAATTAATTCAAAAGATGAAACATCCTTGCCCGAATATGATGAAGAGGAACAAAACATTTTATACTTTATTGACCTATTTCCTTTCAACATAATTTATCTCGATGATTCAAAATCGAATAAGGACAATGATGATAAGCCTTGGGGAGATGTATCTGTCATATCGTCACCTAATGAGATAAATACCGATGTTGGTGCCTATGTACAAGGGTCAACTACTGATTGGTGTTAAACTAACACCTCTTATATATATAATATATAATAAAATATATGTAATAAGTATAATCTAAAAACAATCAATGAAATCGAGAAGTAGTATAGAATATCCCCGGGTCGTTTATCCCCAACGAGGCTGTGCTGGAGAATCGATACAGTCGGAAAATTGGAGTTTGAATGAGA